>PVJA010013069.1:0-50549 GCA_004027025.1 Myocastor coypus
CGGGTGCGCAGGCTCAGCTCCCAGTGGTGGGGTTTGGGCTGGGCTGGAACAGGAAGTTCAGAAGGCTCTTGAGTGGCACTCAGTAAGGCTTCTTTTGTAGTTTTAATCTGGACACTAATGAAAGTTATTCGGGTGATAATGTTTTTGTTAAGTCTCTTTAAAAGGAAGAAGAGGATGATATATAACTAAATTATTTCTTCTTCCACAGAGCTACTTGAAGGTTGAAGGAAAGTAGTAAGTGGTAAGTTGACAGACCAGTGGCATAGTTTATTTTACAAATACCAATGAGGTAATTTAGTAGTCTTTATTTTTGTGGTGCTGGGGCACCCAGGGATTCTTGCATGCTAGGCAAATGCTTAACCACTGAATTACATTCCTAGCCTATGAGTAGCCATTTAAAATATACATACATACACTGCATTAGTTACTTTTTCATTGCTGGGATAAAAATCCCTGACATCCAAATTAAAGGAGAGAATGTTTATTTAGCTCATTGTATATAGAGCTGTCAGTCCGTCACTGGTATGGTAGACAGGGATTGCAGGAAAGAAATAGTTCATGGCAGGCAGGAGGCAGCAAAAATGAGCAAAGGATAAGACAAGACTCTTTCTGGCCCTTATATTGTATCCTAGCTGGGAGGATTAGAGTGGTGCCGAACCAACCAGTGGACTTATTTAGTAATTACCCACTCTTGATCTTAGCACCATAAATCCTAGCACTGTACCACGAATCAGTCACACACTCTAGATTCGGCCAACTCTATGAGTGTATGAGGCTTTAGGGAGACATCTAGACACAAATCATAACACATATTGTACCAACTTACTTGAATTTTTATACCAAATATATCTATATATAAATCATATATAATTATATATATCATTTATCTGTCTGCCATATATCTATCTATCTTTATTAATGTAAGGGTTGGATGTGGTGTACAGGCCTATAAACTCTTTGCTGAGGGAAGATGAGGCAGAAGAATGCATATTCTTCCCATCATGGCATCATGGGCAATACAGTGGCTTAGTGAGATCCTGTTCCAAGACTTTTTTTTTTTTTAAAGAGGTTCTTGGGATGTAGCTCAATGCAAAGGCCCTGGCTTCACTACAAATAAGAAATTATTTCTAATCCTGGAATGAAATTGAAGCTGTTGATAAGAAGATTAATAAGAAAACAACATAAAAGTAGTATTTCATCATTAAAAATTTCATAAAGTCAAAAGAGAACAGAAAGATGAATTTGTAGTAGGTATGACATAGACCAGTTGCTCTCAACTTTTCAAATGCTGCGATCCCACAGTATAGTTCCTCATGTTGCGGTGACCCCAAACCAAAAAATAATTTTGGTGGCTACTTCAAAACTGTAATTCCAAATAAATAACATTTTCTGATGGCTTTAGGCGACCCCTGTGTTTTGGTTGTTCGACCCCCACCGAAGTCACGACCCAGCGTCTAGTTTTCAGATAATCATATATTTATATGTATCTTGAAGGTATAATATAGGATTTCATGTAAACCTTACACGGTTCCTTCTAATAACATCTTGGAAGACTCCGTTGTACAATGTTATAACAATGATGTTGACATGAAATAGCCTATTAATCATGCAATATAACAACCATTGTCAAATTCTTACTGTTTTGCCTGGGGAAGTTCTGTGTTGCATGTAATTTTTCTTTACTTACTGCTTTTATTCTCTTTTGATTATAAAATGAGGGATTTTAAAATAATTTTGGCACATTTACTCCAGAAAGTATTAGTCATTACAAATAACGAAACATGTGTTTTTGAAATGCATGGAATGATATCCAAGACATATGATCTTAAAAACATGCAGGTAGAAATAGTATCAATAGCATAATATATTTTCAATAAATTTTCCTTTTATTTCAATAAGGGTATGCACATATATGCATATGCTTGCTTAAGAACAGGGTTCTAAATGTTAGAAAATGGCCTCTGTGGTGACTTCATCATGGGTATCACCCGTAAAGAGAGGATGAGCATCACTGAGGGTGATTTTATCTGTCCAGGAAGCAATAGCAATATCTGGATGTAGGATTTTTGATGTCTGGTTAGGAAGCTGTTAGAGCATCTAGTGAGTAGTGGCCAGGGATGCCGGGAAATATCCTATAGTATGTGCTACATGCCCTACAATAAGCAAACCTACTCCTGAAAGTCAATAGTGCTGAATTTGAGAAATTCTGGCTTAGAAGTTCTTGATTAATAGGTTTCACTGAACTGGTGGAAAATGCTAATATATTTTGCTTCATGGCATCAATTTTATTCTCATTGGTAATGTGTCAGCTATAATTTTCACAGAAGCCAGCTGACAGGGAAAACTGATCAAACAAGAAGTTCTTATCAGCTCTTTGGCCAAATCTTTCATTTTACAGGTTAGAAAATAATGGCTATCTTCTAGTAAAAGCTCCATATGTATTGGAATATATGTTTTGGTTACAACAAATAATGTGCTTCAAAAAATGGGAAAAGTATCTTAAATGGCAACAGATGTAGTTTAGTGCTGACTTTAGATAATGGCAAGGAATCATACAGGACAAGCTACACTACATACTTTCCACTCAGAGCCATCAGACAGACCGCCTACAAATGAGCAAGTAATGACCATTGCAGTACTCATCGTCGTAAACCAGAAAAACAGGCTGATTATTGGAACTATCAGTGAATTCTAATTAGCTGTGGTGTTTGGACGGTGTTAGGCCCATGGTAAGACGAATAATATTTATGGCTTTTCAATATATCAAATCATTGCTTATGAAAGCAATGTTATCTAAAATGCTCTCCTTTTTCTGACTATAGACCACAGAGTGACCGATTGCTGATTTGGGGCTGTGACTACTGGAACCCTGCATGGGTAATCTTCAGTTTATGTAGACACTCTCACCGCAGATGTCAAAGTGCTTAGCAATGTCTCAGGCCCTCACAGACTCCTTGCTGAGTTCTTAACCAATGTCTTTAATACCACCATATAAGCTTTGGGTAGAGCTGAGGAAGGGTAGCATTAAATACACTGAGTAATCTGAAAATGAAGGGTGGGGGAATGAAAAAGGAGTTCATTTGAGTTCAAGGAAAATTTCTGAGGATGCTAGCACTTTCCATTTTGGGGGGAAATGATGTCCTTCCAAACTTTTCCCTAAGAGGATTTGCTAAAATCTCATCAGTGCAGAAGTGAACTGCAATAGTCCAGAAGGGGGGGGGGCTAAATCATTACCAAAATATAAAGTCTCAAAGATGCAAATATGATTATTACTATATCAAAATATATAGATTTAGCCTTAATTTCTATATCTATATGATAGGAAGAAAACTACCTTATCCAAATTCCAGGGAACCAAATGAATTTCAAAATTCAAAATTGTTAGTAGGTTAGAACAATCATAAAATGAATATTTAATTTATTATATAGAACTATAAGAAGAATTTGAAGGTGTATTTCCTAATGAAACATGTACATAATTCTGTAGTGAAATGTGTGACAGATGGGAAAGACACCATAAGTGGCTGCATGTTCAATCATCATCTATCTGCATATGTAGAGACAAGAAAGTAGCATCTTAAAAGAGGTAAAGAACAATAAGCAAAGCTTAGAGTGGGTTGTAATCTGTTACTTAGGGATTTCAGAAAACAAGGATTTAAAAAGGCAGTAACAGCTTATCCTAACTGATGTCTCCACCTTTAGTTGAGACATTGGTGTAATATCTTATCCTAATTGATGTTTCCAGTCTTACTTGAGACGTTGGTGATTATCTCCTCTCCTCCTGGTAATCCTTCTATTGTATGACCTAAATAAAAAGGAGATGCTTCTGGAGTTCTGGGCTCACTTAGAGAGAGACAGATCTCAGTGAGAGCTCTGAAGCTACATTCGTCGGGTCTTCTCATCGTTTCTTTCGGCTCCAACTCACAACATACAACATGCATACTTATGAAAATCTTATTTTTTTCCAGAGGTTTTGGACTCCTAGATTACAGAGATTTATGTACCAGTATCTATATCCAAGAAGCATATTAATAATCAAATGCTACCATAGATATATTATGTATGCTATCACTATTACTACATTTGTTCCTATAGGTGAAAACAATTAGATATTGTTAGTATCAATATTAAGATTCTTTGAGATTGGTATATATTTTGTCCTCTGGTCAATTTCTTTCCCTATGTCCTCTTTTGCACTCTCCCTCTACTACACAGCTTTGCCTTAAAATTCCTTTCATGTAAAAAATTGTGATTGTTTGACTTCTTCATGATAGCCATTCTTTCTGGTATAAAATGATAACTCTGCATGATCAATGATGTTGGGCATTATTTTCATATATTTATTTGTCATTTGTATCTCTTCATTTGTGAAGTGTATATTCATCTCAGATGCCCATTTTTGGGTTGGATCTTTGAATTTTGGCAGCCTGATTTTTAAATTTTCTTTGTATGTTTTAGATAGTACTCACTGGTCTGATAAACAGTCTGCTAAAATTGTTTCCCACTTTGTGGGTTTTCTTTTTACCCTGTTGGTGATTTCTTTTGATGTGCAAAGCTTTTCAAAAATATGAGATCCCAGATCCCCATTGTTGATTCTTTAAAGTATTTCCTGTACATTTTGATTTCTGTTCATGAACTCTTTACCCACCCCAATGTCCTTAAGGCCTTTACCTACTTTCTCTTCTGGAAAATGTAGTGTTTTAGTTTTATCATAGAAGTCTTTGATTCATTTTCATGATAGTTTTATGCCAGGTGATAGTCAAGGGTCTGTTTTAAGCCTTTGGCATGTAGAAAACCAATTTTTCCAGCTCCAATTATTAAGGAGGCTACCTTTCTTCCAATGAATATATTTGGCTCCTTTGTCAAAAAAAAGGTTGCTCAGTGTGTATATAGTTGTGTTTATATTTTCCAATCCATTCCATTGATCCTCATATCATTTTTTTAAAATTACAGTAGCTTTGCAGTATAATTTCAAGTCAGAGATTGTGATGTCTCTTGCCTTTCCTTTGTTACCCAGAATTTTTTTCGGTATTCTATGTCTCTTCTGTTTCCAGATGAATTTTAGGATTTTTTTTTGTAGATTTGTGAGGTATACTTGGAGAGACCGTGGAGAATAAAGAACCCTTCTCCACTGTTGGTGTGAGTGCAGGATGGAACAACAATTATGGAGGTCAGTGTGGGAACTCCTCAAGAAGTATAATTGGAGGTCCCAATCAAGAGCCAGCTATTAACCTCTTAGGTATTTTTTCCAGAAGAACTGAAATCATCATACCGCGGTGACATATATATATATATGTCATATATATATATATATATATATATATACATATATATATATATATATGTATATCCATGTTTATAGTAGCACCATTTGTCATAGCTAAATCTTGGAAACAATCCAAATGTCTATCAACTGAGGATGAATAAAAAAGGTGTTTTTACACAATGAAGTATTATTCAGTTACTAAAAAAGATACACGTGAGGTTTTTGTAGGTAAATGGATATAGCTAGACACTATATTGGCAAGTGAAATAAATCAAATCCACATGTGCAAGCATAGCAAGTTATCTTTTTTAGTGTGAGAAGTTAAAAAAGTAATGAAAATCTAAAAGATATAACAGACACTGTGAAAGGGAAGGAAGTTGTTCAATAGAAGGAAAAACTGGGATGAGGTAAACGACAAATGAAAGAAGGGAAAAAGGCATATATGCAGAATAGTCTGGATAATTTTAGTGTTGATTTCGAAGGGCATTTGAAAGAAGTTAGTGCTTCATTTTTTTAAACTCTGAAGTTTTTCTTTTGCATTTCTTATAAATTCTTTGTTTTTTTAAAACAAATATTACACATTTATATCTGGTACTGTGAACAACTAATTTGAAGAGAGCATCCTGTAATATAGCAACCATTGTTGAATTTGTATCACTTTGAAAGGTTAAGTGAAATCTTATATTGTTTCTAATGCTGTTTTTTTCTTTATATCACTATTTTGTATTCTTTAAAAATAAAAATAAAATGATAAACATTGTGAAAGAACCATTCATAGAAAAAGTCATGAATTGCATTTTGTTGACAAGTTCTATTCCAAGTCTAATGATTTATTTCTCAGATTTAATTATATGTCTATAGGAGGACCTTAGTAATTAAAAACTGCTTTTCTTTTTACTAGTGTGTTTACTAACTTTTGATTTTCATAATAAGAATGATTCTAGCTTTGCCAGATGTTTTCATGGTGATTTCTCTGATGAAGGTGGAAGATGTTAACCTAATTATGTTGAGAAAACCGGCATACAAAAATTCCACAAATAATATTCTTTTCTGCTATAATGACAGTTTTCTCTATAGCAGAAATCCCTAAATTGTTAATTTTGGTTAAATGATATTATAAGTGTTTTGGGAAGAGAAAAAGGATTGTGTGCTCAAAAAAATTCCATGGATCTTTACTCTAAGCAAAATTAAGTAGGTTTTGTTAATGTGGAGCTCATAGCTCATAATGTCCAAGAAGGATCTGAGTTCAATGGTATATCCAAGACTATCTGAACATAGAAAAACTTTTTGCAAAAAAAGCATATCATTTCATGGAATGCCAGTGTTCTAGCTAAGTAGCATTTGAAATATTAAGCTGGATTTACTGGAAGGCCAGCTGTCTTGACACAGAAGTAGGCACCTAACTCCATGATAAACTTGTGAACTGGCCAGATCAGAGAAACATGTTAGATCAGCAGAAATATGAGTTCCCCATAGAGCAATAGGTTCCTGAGTAGATCAGTCAAGTGCAGGCAGAAGTATTGAGAACATAAGAGAATAAGTTTGGCAGAGTGGAGAGAAAGGTTGCAAGTAGCAATGGTAGAAATGGTTGCAAGTAGCTGCTCCAAAGAGGCAAAAAGCTTAGCTCTTCCTAGTTTGACTCTGTCTGAGACCTTTTAATAGGATTTTGTCTGGCTCAGCTGTACAGCTTCCTGGATGTTCCAAGAACATTTTCCAAAACTTCTTAGAACTCTAACATTGCTCAGTGCATTCACATAATAAATTTCATCATAATTTGGTGTAACCTAACGACTCTATTATCTTGCAGCCCAAAAAAGTGTAGTGAAAATCTAGGAAAATTCTTTTCATCATCAAGATTTAAGACAAAATTAATACATAGAAAACCAAAGTGAACAATCAAAATACCTAAATTACTCCACTCAATTACTTAAATTCTAGTATATATCTGTGTAGGGTGCCCTCTCTCTCATCTAATTACAAATAGGAGCATAACTTATGTGCTGTCATGATTTTTTTCATTTAGCTATCATAAACCCCTTTCCCTTTTATGACAACATATTTAGGGGTTGAATCACATTTCTTATGTGCCCAAAATAGTCTGTTTCCAATATTGGCCATTTTGGTTGTTTATTTTGCTTTTATTTTGCCAGTACTATACAGCAACCCTGTGACAGTAGCCTTGAAGGAAAATGTTTGTATCCATTTACAACTATGTCTCCGGATAAAATACTGGAAGGAAAATTATTATTTTTTTGAGAATTATTTTTTGAAAATGTATAAACTGCTTTAAATATTTTGACAGTTCTAGAAATTGCCTTTTGAGATGTCTAGTCTAATTTACATGTCATTTCAATAAGCTCTCATTGACAATCTTTCTATGGTTTCTCTCTGCGGCTTTATTTTTTCTTCCATAGAACCTTCTGGACTTTTATGATGGATTGTCTACACTTTTGATTGGAACCTTATTCTCTCCAGGTTTGATACCACATCTGCACTGAAATTTCTAGATCTGTATTTTTCATTCTGGCTCTAGCTAAGTCGTCTTAGTGTTTTTTTTTTTTTTCCCCCTCTCCTACGGATTTACCTCTACTAAACTGCCTACTGAGCTGTAGAAGAGGAAAAGGGCAAACCCAGTTTTGTTGCCCATCCAAGTTTGTTTGGGATGTAGCAGTAGCAGCAAATTAAACAAGAACCTCAAAAGATTTGCTTCTATTTAGAAATGAAAGAGCAACGAAGTTCAAGGAGTCCATTTGTGGCAAGTAAAGTAGGAACATAAGCCCAAAGAATTTCTGCAGCTTGCAGCTTAGTATTACATGGCTGCTTATGATTCATATAATCTCTCATTCTAAAATGTGTTTAAAGACAATAGTAACTCAGATTACATTCCTGATATGCTAACTAGGGCCAACTATCTGAGACCCTAGTCAGTGATCAAAGATGGTTGTAACAAATGCTTCATGAGGCAATAATCGCTTAGAATGGGATACAATTTTCAGTGCCTTTTATTTCCTTGTGTAACTTTTAATCTTAAAAGTTTAGAGGACTAGGACTTGAGAACCCAGTTTATGCGCTATAAATTTTTTTCTTTTGTTCTTAGTGGTGAAAATTCAGGTATCTTATTGTTAGTTGCAGGTCCAATACACCATGCAATGGCAGACCAAAGAAATTTGCTTGTTTGCAAATTTCTCATAAGAGCTCCTGGGAGAAATGCGAGGCTGTCTACTAAAATATGTAGTTTGGGCTTTTGTGGATTATCTGTTTTAGTTATTCATGTTCTCTTTAATAGAATACATTAATGCCATTGATAGTACATTGTACTTGTTGATGCATCTATTTACGTAGTCATGTCTCTTGTACTCAGAAACATCAACTGAATATCTGTTATGCTGCCTGATCTGCACAATTTTTATAAAATGTGTTTTTTAAAGCATTTAATATTTATCTGAAGTGAGAGGCAGCACGGGACAGGTCCCAGCTCTCCTACTGGGTCTTCAGCCTGTGTGTCTTCATCTCAGAAAGCCGGCAAGATGGCAGCAAACAAGAGCAAGACCCAGAGCAGCTTGGCCCTGCACGAAATGATCATGGTTGGCAGTGGAGGGGTCGGCAAGTCGGCCCTGATGCTTCAGTTCATGTGTGATGAGTTTGTAGAAGACTATGAACCCACCAAAGCTGACAGTTACAGAAAGAAAGTGGTTCTCAGTGGTTAGCAACTGCGAGTGGGTGGTGCATAATTTTTGCTCATGTGGTAGAATTTCATGAGTGAACCAACCTCTGTCATTTCCAGAATTTTCACATGGCTATGTAGCCTTTGCTCTAAAACATCTGCTGTCACTCGTCAGCAGTGGTATACATGTCCAGGTGCAAGTTTTCAGTCAAACCTTCCCCTGTTAGCACCCACCTAGTGGGATTTTTCTAGGACACTTGCCCTATTTCCCTCTCCTGTGTAGCAACATTGTGAATTGTGTAATAAGTTCAAGGCAGGTGTTTTACTGGTGCAGAGATTTTTATTTAGTGTCTATTTGAAAATGAGAATTGTGGAAGTGTTTTTCATTGTTTGGTTTTATAACCATACTTGGATTGGAGGAGCAGAGAAAAGTCGTCTTTAGAACATAAACAAGCGTACCAAATCCTACAACCTTAGGTCCTTGTCTCTATCTCTTCAGTCATTTCTGAGGGATACAATCAAAACCCTAGGAAATTCAACTAGAGACATGAATAAATGGGAAACTAATAAAACCTGAGCTTAGAAATATTTGTAGATTTCTGAAATTAAAAGAAAAGAACCTAAGAAATAGTTTTGTCAGATTGTTACCTTAAAAGTGAGAGTACAATGAAAGTTTCCCAACATAACAGCCTGCTTTATAGGTTACGTACATGGTGATGTAGTTTGGGATGGTGGGCTTGACTCTAGGGTCTCTGGCTTTATGAGATGTGGGTTTCTCAGAAGAGATGCCAAGTGCAGCAGCCTTGGGACATCTTTGTTTTGCAGCACACCTGGTGTGCACCTCATGGAGAAGTGGTTTAAAGTGGTTTTGCTAGATGATCCTAACGAGGCCATACTTACTACTTTCTATTGCTTTTTCTTCTCCCTATATCCTACTTCTTCAGATTTAAAATTTTTACTGATAATTTTAATGTTCCTTAACAATGTAAATATTTTTATAATGATTTAAATTCTTCTTAATTTTCTCTTTTAAGTGCCTGCTTCTTCATGAATCTTTTCTATTTCCCATTTTAACTTTTACTTGTCCATTTTTCCCTTTATGTGCTGGTGATGTGGTTGTGATGAAAGGGACAGAAACAGATATGCAGCGCTGCTGCATGCCAGGCACTAAGTGCCCTCATATGTATTAATGTGTAGGCCTATAAGTATCCCCTTTTTTTTGGTAAATATATACGTTGTTATGGTTTATGTCTAGTTGTCCCCCCAAAGCTTCATGCAGCCATTGGGTGGGGACTTCTATAGATTGAGACTTGACTCATGAGTCACTGAGATTATGTGTTTTAGTGCTGATCTAGAGTTTGAGACTTGATCCATGATCCCTGGGATTATGTGTTTTAAGTACTTCTGGAATTATGGGTGCAGCCTAAGGTGGATAGGCTGAGGCAGAGAGCCTGAATGTAATATAAAGAGAGACAGAGAGACTAGAACTGTTGCTCTCTGCTCCCCTGGTTGTTGTTGCCTCTGTTGTGATTGTAGCTGTTCCACTGCCATAAATTGTATACTCTCTGCCCTGTTCCACTCAGCCTTCGGCCAGCTGAACATGGACTGAAGCCTCCACAAACTGTGAGCTAAATAAACTTCTCCTGCCTTCATTTTGAGTGTCGGGTATTTGTCCCAGCAATGATAGAAAAGTAACTAAGACATAAATATAGTTCAGTGATATAAAACTTGCCTGAAAAATACAAGACCCTGAGTTCAATCCTCAGTACCATCAAAAAAAAAATTGCATGTACACTGAACACGTAATCTTTTTTGTTACATTCCCCGAACATATAGTTGAACAAATATTTACCCAACATTTACTTCACATACATTATTAAAAGTAATCAAATGATGATTAAAGTATTAAAAATGTACAAAAATCCTATGTAAATAGTACTGCATTTTGTATAAGGGATTTAATTTTTAAAAATCATTTATTTATATATCTATTTATTTATGTATTTGGTACAGGGTCTCACTACACAGCTCAGACTCATAGTGATCCTCCTGTCTCAGCCTCCTCAGTGATGTGATTACAGGTGTGTGGCACTACACCCAGTTTCAGTGGCCAGCATGGCATGCCCAGATTCCAGGGATGGCTTCAGATATGGTGCCAGGGTTCAAACCCAGGTCCTTGAGTTGGTCAGGCAGATACTCAGACTGCCAAGCTATCTCTGAGTATCTGTAGATTTTAGTATCTTTAGGAGTCTTAAAATCAATTCCTTTCAGAAGAAGACATATAGGTTTTTTTCTTTTTTGCATTTTACTGTTCTAGTCTATTAATTTGTTTTTAAATTATTTTCATCATTGTTTTCTATATCCTTACTGACCAAAATTATATTATTTTTTTGTTTTGATTCTGTTTTTGAAAATAGAGTTATTTTTATTAGTACATGTTGGACATACATAATAATCATATTTATCATGGAATATTTGTTCCTGAACATGTGTCTTAACTCTTTCTTCCTTTTTCCTGCTCCTCATGCCTTCTCTTCTTTTCCATTTAGAAAAGTTTTGTTTTTATTAAGTCCATCCAATCTCTCTCTTTTTAAAATTAGTATCAATACTTTTTTAATTAAAATTTTATTTATTTATTATTTACATTTAGTACAGAATTTCAAAACCAGAAAAATTTAACAATGGTTATGTTACATATTTTCATCATTGGATCAGGTTAGATTAATAGATATCGGTGTATAAAATTGATCAAACAATTAAACATTAACACTTTCAATAAACATTAATTTTTTTAACAGTCGACACAATGCACATAGTCCTTACAATAGTTATACAGAGCACAGTGTGTGGGCATGACCTACCATCTTATTGATGTTGCTAAGGAAAGAAAAAAATATTCTTCTCTTTGTATTAAGAGGAAGCAGATGCATACACAGTACAATGTTCTACAACTGCACTGGGCCACCAGTGAAACTTGCAACGTTGGAGGTTATTGATCCAAGCCTCCTACAGCTCATTTCACCAACCTAGCTCTGCAATTCATGCCTTGTAATTGAATTTTTTTTGCTGGGGGATCAAGGGCAAGTCAAAGCAAGACCTGTATAACAAAACATTCATCTTCTGTATCTCCCAAGGTCAAATCCGCTCAGGATTAACTTTGGAACCATACACAGTACTTTGTAGAACTGTTGTCAGTGTCAGCCTTTGGGATGAGTCATGGCCATTGCTTGACCAGTTTGTTTTCTGTGAAAGCCTGAGAGAATGTTTTTTCCCTGAATGACTCTCCTCAGACACACTATAGTTCATTTATCCCTTTCCTCTGAGGTCCCATAATCTCCTTGATCAGAAAATTTGGGATACCTCTGAGTTGTAGGATATTACACCACAAATTCTCTTATGTCCTGAGTCCTTACTGACCTTGAAGGGTTAGGGCCAAAATATTGGCTATCCTCATAGCCCTTCTTTTTCTCCAACTTTTGGTCTGTTAACTTACATTCTCAACACTCCAGCATAAAAGCTTGGTGATACTATTACTCTATAACATAGGTAATTGAGTTTAACACCACTGCTTTTATGAATATCAAACATCTTTGACTTAGCTTGAAATTAATATTTTCCATCAATCATTAATATTCTAATAACTCTCCATAGAATGTGATATAAGCAGTTTCACAATTTTTGCACAGATATTTGGAAATTCAAGGAAATACAAAATTGTAGCCTGTCAAGCCTATGGTCCTTGGCCCAGTCTCTTACTTTCAACTAATACTCTTGAGAGAGTATAACAATAATGGAGTTTACATTGGGAGCAGTACACATCAAAAGATGAGAATGACATGCATTCCAAGCATAGTTTTAGTGTTACATGGTGCTATGATCAGTGTGATGAACCTTTTGGAGGTTCTTAGGAACAATATCTTATTCATCCTGTGTACATAAGTGCATGGTTTTGCTCCTGATATGTTTCTTCTTTTATCTGCTTCCAGTCACTTCATGTTTAATCCATAATACATTCAGCTGTATTATGCCCTTAAGTTTTTATTTTCTTCTTTAAAGTTCTTATATTAGGGAGACTATACGATATTTACACATGTAGGTCTGGTTTATTTCACTAATGAATATGTGTTCAGTATACATCTATTTATATATGAAATCTTCAAACTTATCATTCTTTATAGCTGAGTAATATTCCACTGTATAAAAATGCCACATTTTTTTCAACCATTCTTCAAATGATGGGCATTTTGGTTGCTTCCAAGATTTGGCTATTACAAATTGGGCTGCTATAAACATAGGTGCACAGATATCGCTATGGTATGAAGTTTTCAGTTCTTCTGGGGAAATTCCCAGTAGGGTGTAGCTGGATTGAACAGGAATTCCAATTATACTTTTGTAAGGATCCTCCACACTGCTTTCCATAATGGTTGCACCAATCTGCATTCCCACGAGCAGTGGAGAAGGGTTCCTCTTTCCCCAGCCTCTCCAGCATTTGTTGCTGGTTGATTTCTTTATGATAGCCATTCTTTCTGGGGTGAGATGGTATCTAAGTGTTGTTTTGATTTGCATTTCACGAATGGCTAGTGATGTGGAGCATTTCTTCATGTTTTTGTAGGCTTGCTGTATTTCTTTCTCTGAGAAGTGTGTGTTCATCTCAGATGTCCATTTCTGGATTGGGTTTTTGAATTTTGGAACCTTCATGGTTTTTAGTTCTTTGTAGATTCTAGATAGAAGCCCTTTGTCTGAATATTTATTAGTTAAAATCTTTTCAAAATTTGTGGGTCATCTTTTCACTCTGTTGATAGTTTCCTTTGACATGCAGAAACTTCTTAGCCAGAGGAGGTCTATTTGTTGATGCTTTCAAGTGTTAAATGTGTAATTTGATTTCCATCCATGAACTTTTTGCCTACTCCGATGTCTTCAAGATTTTCTCCCACTTTCTCTTCCAGGAGATTTAATGTTTCTCTTTTAATATTTAGATCTTTTTTTTTTTTTTTTTTTTTGTCTTTTTGAGACAGAGTCTCACTATGCAGTTCAGGCTGGCCTTGACCTCACATTTGTAGCCCAGGCTGGTCTCAAACTCACATTGATTGTCCTGCCTCTGCTTTCCAAGTGCTGGGATTACAGGCATGTCCCACCACACCTGGCTTTATCCTCAGTTTTGCTCCTTATTTACACTGTGGACTTCTCACACAGGGAAGCAATGTGATATGTCTGATTTATTTCACTTAAAAAGATGGTATTGAGATCCATCACATACCTACCTAAAAATGACCCAAGTTTATCCTGTGATGGCAGAGTAGTACTCCATTATACGTAAATTCCACATTCTGTACCCATTCACCTGTTAGTACAAGGTCTCACTATGCAGCTCAGACTGATAGTGATCTTCCTATCCTTGGTCTCCCCTGTGATGGGATTACAGGCACTGCACTACCATGCCCAGTCTTGGTAGCCTGCTCAGCACACCTGGAGGTTGGGGCCAGCATGGTGGCCTGGGATTTGAACCCCAGTCCCTGTGCTCGCTAAGCAATGCTCTGTAGATCTCTATTAAATCCACTTGTTCCATGGTTTAGTTCAACTCTGGACAGCTTTTTATTGATTTTTTTGGACTAGCTCATTTGTCTGTTTTTGACAGTGAAGTATTGTGGCTCCCTCATTACAATTGTTTTAGTGCTACTCTGATTTTTCATATTCATTAATATTTGTTTGTGTAGTTGGATATGGCAGTAAAATCATATCTATATCTATATCTATATATATCTATATCTATCTATCTATCTATCTATCTATCTATATACAAAATTATTCTCTTGAAAAGTATGTGGTAATCTTATTCATTTCATTTCCTCAGCTCAGTCTTCTCTTGATTTATCTACAGTTAGAATAATTATCATTTTCCTTATTTATAGTCTTTGAGTTTGTGTGCAAATTTCTCAGCTAAAGGGAATCTCCCCAAAATCTCTGTGACAGCTAGGTAAGCTGAAGCATGTAACTTAGGAAAGGTGTTATGCATTGGATTCTGAGGCTCCTAGAGTGGATTCCAATGTTGAAGATCAATGTTGTGTACCTGATGCATATTGTGTCCATGGGACCAGCTCAACACCAAGTGGAGACTCAGGCTTTGGGGCACCCAAATAAGACCCAGGACTAACATGGAGAGGTTCTTACAGGTCTGGTGGAGGCAATAGGATGCCAGATGGTACCTCACAGGCATTTGGAGCACAGGGCAAGTCAGCAGAGGACAACATAAAGCTCTGGGTAGGGACTGTGTCAGGACTCTGGCTATGTATAAGGTGGAGACTTCATTGCGTCAAGATTGGAGCAGTATACATGGCACTGAATGGACATTCTTGTAGGTCTCGTGCCACTAGTGGAGACTCAACATGAGATTGGAGCTCCCTGTGGAAATATGGCTTGCTCAGGATAATTGATGTCAGACAGAGTCTCCAGCCAGTGTGGGAGTGGTTCAGGGCCATGTGGGCCAGATAGAGTTTCAAACCAGACCCGTGTTAGCATTGTGTGCTGGGCAGTGTCCTAGTTATTGTGAGACTACCTTGAGGTACTCTATGGTAATTAAACAGTGCCCAGGGTCCAATAATTATGACTGCAGATCCAGGCAGTATTTACTTGTTTATGCTCTTAGAGTTTAAGATTACATGGACTGGGAGGGAGCCTCTTCTGCCCCTCATCTTTCACCCCTTGTAAGTGGTGTTGAAAATGCTGTCAGGCTTCTGCCTGCTCTGTGTTTGGAGAGATGATAGGAAGAAGGGTCTTATACCACCCCCCCATGTGTGCCCCTGTGTGTGTGTGTGTGTGTGTGTGTGTGTGTGTGTATTTGCTTTAGAATCACTATATTATTCACTCCAGCGTCATTATAGAGAACAATAGCCATCCACATGCCCTCTTACTGATTCTAAGATGGCTGTATATGAGATAAGTTCCTTGACAACTTGCTCTCCACCCAAAATATAAAGACTTAAAAGATAGGTTAAGGACAAGTGAACCAACAGGAAGAAGCTGCATGCAATCACCAGAAGAGACCACATTTGGCTGCCTTGCTCAAAAGCCAATCCAGTTACAGCAAGCTCTGAGTTGGGGGAGGGATCACTCACCCTCTTATAAAAGCGTTTCCAGGTCCTCAGTCTTTCTAGGTACCTCTACTGTGATTCTTTATTAATGTAGCTTTCTAACT
This sequence comes from Myocastor coypus, assembly GCA_004027025.1. Taxonomy (NCBI): domain Eukaryota; kingdom Metazoa; phylum Chordata; class Mammalia; order Rodentia; family Myocastoridae; genus Myocastor; species Myocastor coypus. The sequence continues at coordinate 16,123 of PVJA010013069.1, forward strand.
TCTCCTTTCCTCCCCTTCTTTTTCCTTTTTTACAAATAAACTGTCTTCTATGCATTAAATTGCATCTATATAAATTTTATTAGGGCTAAATAGAACCCTGATGAGTTGCTTAGAATACAGAGAACAGTAGTTTCCCCCAGTGAAGCTTCTTTGGTACCCTAACCAGGAGCCAGAGAAGACATTATACATATGTTTTGTTCGACTTACAAATATCTTCTTTCAAACTGGCTCATTGTCTTAGGGAAGGGGGCCCCTCCCCTGCTTAAAGGGTTGATCTTTTCTAAGTCTCTCTTCTGTGGTTTCTTTACTCAACCATGTTAAATCTCTGTTTCAGTTTGACTTTTGATTTGCTTAAAAAGACAGGACTAAATAGGAGGTGCTGGAATCTGAAATACCTTAAAGATTAGGCTAAGAATGTATGATTGGGGGTGGAGTAAGATAATGGTGTGTGGTGGTTCCTGGACAGTGAAGGGATACATTCCCTATTGCTGTGTATGCATGCATGTGTATGCATGCATGCATGCATGTATGTATATATACATACATGTGTGTATGTATGTATGCATACGGGCATGTTAGCCTGAGTAGGCTGAGGCTCTGTCACTGAGTCACATCCTCAGCCCACATTCCCAGTCAGACACATTCATTCATATTCAAACAGGTTAAAGTCCTGGTGCAGCCAGAAAGGATGCATCCTTGCTTGGAATTTCGGGCAGTTGCCACCCTTGCTCCAGGGAAAATAATTTGGGTCTCATATCCTATTTCATTAATTCATTATACAAGGTCCATAACTCTACATGCAAGCCAGACTTTGCTGCAAACTCTAAAATCCCATTCATATATTACCTTCTAAGACAATGCCCATTCATCTGGCAAATTCCAATTCATCTAAGAAATTTATTTATGATATAGTATCTTCATTATAATAATATCTGAAGTACATTCATATTTTTATAAAAACACTTTTTAAATTATAAAAGTAACATAGGAGTATGTTTTTATATATTTTTTTTCCTGTGAATTCTCCACTTGGGATTCCAGGTCTAAGGTTAGTCCTTATGTGCCCTCCTTGAATCTGTACCCATGGTTACTCATGCTTTTAATTTCCGAGTAGCTTTATTGCTTCCAGCTTGAAGGACTGAATGAAAGGAGAAGACCCTATCACAGAATATTTGAAGCAGTTGCTCTCCAGGTCGATGTATACGTACCAAAATTCTCTGAGCTGTTACAGTAACTGTTGCAATTGAAAATTCAGCAAACAAGATAATTTTTGGTGCAGTTTATGGTTCAAGAGCAGCACAGAAGCATTAGAATTTGAGTTACTGTTGGTCAGCTGCTCAGCCTGTCCCCAAGGCCACAGGCTGGTAAATTGATCTACTGCTCCCAGCTCTCCCTTGAAGTGAGTTTGTACTGAATACAGAAAGCTAAAGCGTTTTTTTTTTTTTTTTTTTTTTTTTTGCCAAACATTAAATGAATTTTTATGTGTGTCTTTTTTTCCTTTTACAAAATCATGATTTGATTCAACAAAAATATTATACACCTTCTTCTGAGGTTTTCATATCGTTTTTTTGGACTCAAAACCACAATCTTAGGCAGCAAGTTCCTTTGTACCCTGTGTGGCTGCCTACCCTCAGTTCTTGGGAGAGTTTCAGGACAGGGAGACACCTTCCTTGGTTTTAGCTAGGTTTAGGAAAACACAAGTGAGCCAGTATAAAAACTATTTTCAATGATTTTTCTTTTTTTTTTCCCCTCAGTTCTCTTATCATTACCGTGAAGTTTTGTTATTTCCAGACTCCTGCAGTGGTTTACAAGGTGTATGCATGAAGTAGCCTCAGACAAAGCCTACTATGTTTAGAACAGGAGCCCTGCCTGTTTTCTCTGGGATATCACTCAGTTCCAGGTCAGTTCTGAGGGTGTGTCTAGGATGGGGCTGTGGAGGACTGCAGCCGTGGAAGCTGGCATCACCCTGTGTATTCCATTTGTTGCTATTTACATTGTGGTGTGCAGGGCAGCGGGCTTGATGAGGCCAACAGGTCACCCAGGCAACAGGTAGCCTGTTTTCCAGATGCTTTGCATGATACCAGACTTTCTGGCAACAAGGCCTGGCAGCTCACAGGATTGAGGTAGCACTACACAGTCGCTTCCTTTCTGCTAATGATGCCTTTGCCCAAGTAAGAAATATTTGAGATGATAGCGGTTACAAAGGTGTGCTATGTAGGGTGAAATATAGAAAGCTTTTTTTTCTCCGGAGGTAACTTTGTCAAATGGTTTAATAATCTTCTTACTGGTAAAAACAAGAATTCTGTCTTGAGAGCCCTTGGTACTACAAAGGAAAGTTTAAATGCTTGTCTTCAAAGTCACTGAAGTTCCTGTGATAACTTAATTAAAATCCAACATTTTCTTCAGTGATATCTAGACTTATTTGATTCAAGTCTTGGAATGTTAAAAGTCATTATGATTTAGAGCATGGCAACCTACAATTAATAAAATTTGTCACAGGTGTATAGTTTCACATTTTTAGGGTTTTGCAGCCCATGTAGGAAGCCATTTGCACAAAATTCTAACTGTTGTAACTTTCCTCTGGATTTTCAGAATAGAAATTGATAATGAAGGAGGCAATAAACCAAAACAATGAGCTGCTTTATTATATCATTAATTTTATGGCCTTTTTATGGCAGTAAGTGAGTGATATTAACTGGATCTTAATTCTTGGAACAGGTAAGACTCTGACTTTGTGCCAGGTCCATCGGATGAAAACCCAGAAGGCTATGCTTGTGTTTTCCTGCCAGGGCAAAGGAGTTGATTATCTTGAAGCTCCCATGGTCAAGTCTTGGAGGATGTCTCAGTGGACCCTGTCTTGAGCATACCCTTACCAAAAGGGAGACAGTAGACTGGAAATTCCTAGAGAGAATTCATGGAAGTTAGAAATAAAATGCTTGTAAGACTGAAAAGTCTCGAAAATGAGGGATCCCTGTGGAAGATGATCAAACGCTATTAAAACATTTTGCTTCTGGTAGATCAATTAGTCCACAGATATTTATAGAGTGCCTTCCCTTCCACAGTCAAAATTTGAATCCCAAAATTGCTTAATAGAGCAATGTTGTCTTCAGAAATACCTTATATCAAAGTGCAAGTTTGCAACAATATTCTAAAACAAAGAGTGCAGTCCTAGTTTGGAAAAAATACATCTTTGTAGCTCAAACACAGGCTCTGTACTAAGACATTAAGCAACTGCCCACAGTAACTTTAGCTATGGTGTAAGGGATACCTACAGTTTAAAACAGGAAATAGAAAACAATAATTGAGCACATAGCTTATGTTGTATTTTATACACAGTGGTTCATAGGCTATAAGCTCAGGCTTAATTGTAGGAAATGACAAGGTTTACTTAGGAGACTACCACTCCTGGAATCTCTATGTTGAATAAGAAATTGGAAATGTTTGAAATGCATAGTGGTTAGTCTTTTTCCTTTATTGTAAATTTCTAATAGAGGGCCTATAATATGTGTTGTATGCGTATAAAAGGATTTTTGAAAAAGTTAATATTTATTTGACATATTACAGTAATTTGAGACTTTGTTTAGAATTTCAATCTGTATGTTAGTAGCTGCTACATTTTATTCAGTGATCAATGGTGAGCCAGCATAAATACTGGAAGTGAATTAGTTTATTTAACATTGTGATATAGGTACTATTATCACCACTGAATATATGAGGAAACTGAGGTCAGAAAAGTTGTATAGTTAGCCTATGCACTGCTACTACAAGTGACAGAAACTCAGTTTTGCCTGTTACCAGGGCCAAAGTCTTAATCTAGTCTTTTGGCTTTCAATCTAGATCATAAGTCTAATCAGCTGAAGCTTGAGACCTAGGAAGTCATGGACTGATATTTAAAGAATATCTAATTGAGTTGGTGCTCTCTTCAGCAGCACATATATTAAAACCTTAAGTGATCTGTACACAGAACATCTCTTCTATTGTATTATAGTTTATTTTCTTAATTTTTATTTATTTTATTTTGTTTTGAAGAATAAAAACAAATAGAAAAAAAGATAGAAATAGGGTAACATAATAATACATATGCTATAGATTTTCAAAACAGGAATAACTAGTTAACAATGGTTGTTATATTATTTATCTTTACTGTCAAACTTGTTGCTCAGATTAACAGATATAATTATGCAAGATTGGGGAAATAACTGAATATTGGTGCTTGTTTCAAGAAATCTTAATTTTTCCCTTGTGTTTTTGTTTTAGTTTGTTTCAAAGAGAGTATAATAATTGATAGTTAGAAAAGGTACACATTTAGAAGACCAAGATGAGAAAGTATTCAACCGTGGGTTTTGTATTGCACGATGCTGTCCTCTGCGTGGCCAAGCTGATCACAGATATCAGCATACAGAGTTAGTCAAGGTGAACATTCTAAGCATTAACTGCTATTTTCAAGAAAACTGATGGAAACTATGAGTACAATCATATCAGCCATACTGTATATATACTTCAGGTTTTTCCTCTTTCCTTTTTTCTACTTTCTTTCATCTTCATTGTTTAATCTTTAAGTTTAGTTTCTTTCCATTTTACCACATCTATTTTACCTTTCAAGCTTTTCTTATCCTTTCAGGTTGTTACACTAGGAAGACATGATATTTACACATGTGAGTTTGCTTTATTTCATTTATGAGTATAGCTTCTAATTGCATCCACTTACCTATTAAGGCTTCGAGTTTGTCTTTCTTTATAGCTGACCAGTACCTTACAATAATTTTTTTATAAACTATGCAACAGAGATCTTTGAACAATAAGCTCTGGTCATCAAAGTGGTTGAACTTACCAGGTGCTATTTCTCTGGTATTTGTATTTTAACCAAGAATAACGTTGGCTTTTCCTTGAGCTTCAAGGACTTTAAAAATGTCCTGGCAGCTCCAGAAGACCGAGAGCTCTGAATTTCAGCATCAGTGTTGTGCATTGTCTGAGTGAGTCAGGTGAAAGTGTAGTGGGAAGGCAACTATGTTTACAGTTTAGAGAAGATCAGAGGATCCAAGTAGTTCCACTTAGCCTTACAGTTTCAGTTTTATCTGCTTATAAGGAAATCATAGCAAAGCAGATTCAGTGACATTAGCATTAAATTAAACAGTTGTGAATGAAATTTGGTAACTATTAGGAGGTAATGAGTTTCTCCTCTAGTGCTTGACAGTGACTGGTGCCTTATCATCAGCTGTTTCTAAGGACCTGTTTTTTTTTGAGTGCTTTATCTATCAGGATTCTGGCAGGAAACAGATGGCATACTCATGCTGGAAAGAGAGTACTGAAAGGACTGTTTACAAAGGTGTGTGAAGGATTTAAGAAAAGCAACAAGGGACATGACACTACTCCAGTGGAGAGCAATTACCAATTTTAATCCTGGAAGGGAGTACTTACTAGAAATCTGGATAGCTTTAGGAAAGGCACCTGCAGTCATTGGTAGAGGAGAGCAATTGATGGATAGGTATTTATCAGGGAGAGGGGTTGGGGAAAAATACTGATCTCACCGTCCTCTTTTATTTTAATCTTCTGCATATACTTCCCACTAAGTGAATCCAAAGGGAAGCCAGAGGGAAGGGGAGCTTTTGATGCAATGCATAGTGGTGTGTCTCCAGAGTAAAGAAAAAGTAGAGAAAGTAGAGTGGATTTAGGACCAATAGAAGGTACCGAGTCAGCCACATAGCCCATATATGTTAACATAACCTTTTGCTTTTGTTCGATTTAGTCCAGGTGAAATGATGCAAAATTAGTGTCTTTGACTCTATCTCTTCTCTATCTTCTCCACTTTCACAAACACTCACTGTCCACTTCCCAGGCGCTCTTGTTTTATGCTTTCTTCTTGTGAAAAATCATAACATAAGAAATTAATTCACACTCTCAAATGTTTTATGCCTAATTGCTATTTTAAAGTATGCATACCTGTTTTGCTCCTGAGGCATTGAATTGCTACTTTCTGCTGACTACAAGTGAACAATACAAAGAACAACTACCTGCAGGCCTCTGAAAATGAATCAAGACATAGGATTATGGAGCTGATTGGGCATATGGATGAATGGAAAAACCAAGTGTACTTCCCCTCACTTATGGAATTTGACATAAAACAAGAAATAGGCAATACGAATAGTCTTTCAGGCCTGAGGAATTAGAGGAAAGAGTTGAGAGCAATAATAGAGAAAAGTAAAGGTGGAATTCTCTAAAGTAAGGATCAGAGAGAAGAACCCTAAATTCTGTATCTTGTAACACAAATTTCTGGTTGATCTCTGCTCCACGTACAGAAGAGAAGTAAATGAGAAAAGCTAGGCTAGACTAACCAAGGCAAAAGAACGCAAATTTCCAACATATGGAATGAAAAAGAAAATCTAACTACAGATCCCACCGATACAAGACAATATGTTGATAATTTTTGCCTATCAATTCCTAGGCATTAGAATGGGTCCTGGCGGGATAGCTCAGTGGTCTGGTGCGCCTGCTTGGGGAAGCTTGGGCGGCTTCAGGGACCGCAGTTTGATCCCCGGCACCACATGCTGTGCCAGCCCTGCCCTCGGGGGGGGGGGGTTGGGGGGGCTGAGCCGGCCATGAAAATGAGTGAATAAACAAACAAGGGTTCTGCAAGAAGAAAAAAATAATAAATAAAATAAAAAATTCTTTTTTTTTTTTTTTTTAAAAAAAGAATAGTCTAATATGTCGCACCAACAATCATAACTTACAGTTCAGTATTGGGCCTCTTGCTTGTTCCTTTGAATAGAATGCGCCTTTCTAGGGCCAAACCCTTAACGTTGCTAGGCCCAGAATAGGGAGACAGGTAAGACCAAATCCCTTAGGGAATCAGTACACATGATGGCAACATAATGTCTCCTACTCCCACACCTTGTATTTAGTATATTGGAATATATTCAGATATTTGTGAGTATTTGGGTATAGGAATATTTTCAGAGAGACCACATTCCTTTAAAGTTTCTTCTGTAAATACTGAGCCCAACTCCTTTATCATTATGGGCTGATTTCCACTTCCGTCTTTCTATACATCTCAAACCATATTCTTTGCTTAAGCAGTTTTCTTCTTTACTACTGGAAGGAAGACAGGAAATAGGGAAAACGCTAAGTTTATGTTCAGCAGAGTTAGGTGATGTTCACCACATGCTTATTGCCCTGTTTTCTCCAGTTTCCCTTGCGGTTAGTTCTGACTATTGAGTAACAAAGAGACTATTTAGTGATAGAGGACTGTAAATAGATCTAAGATGAGTCTGTTAAGATCCAGAGTGTTTTCTTTGTGGCTCTTTTCCTTATATGGCAACTTTAGAGGCCATGTATTCCAAGCGGTACAGTTCTAAGTTTCAGGACTATTATAGCCCAACATGTATCAATTTTGTGAAGTATAAATAAATCTTCATTTTGCCAGGCCGCAAGGTTTCTAGTATGTTTGTTGCAGTCACAAGTATGAATTACTTTGGTTAATAAATTTACTCTCTACAAAATTATCAACCAATAAAGAGCTAAGAACCTATTATACATCTTCTTGAATTTTGAAAAAAGGTTGACTGAGAATTTATTGTGGGTTACTAAGCACTTAGCATTATGCTGGATGTTTTGTTATTGAGTGCCCAATCTGGGCAGACTAGCTGAGTAGAGGTTAAAATATTTTAGAAATATGACAAGTCTTTTATGGGCATGGAGAAGTTTATAGCCTGCCTAGCTATGCAAAGAAGGCTCATTACTACTACTTCAAGCTCCTTTTCTGGATTTCTATGTGGACCTCATTTCTGTATCAGGAACACTGCCTATTAATCTCTGAATGTAGGTATGTGTAACAGGTTCTTGCTGTATGTTCTCTGTCCAGCTGTGAGCACTTATGCTGCTGCTACAGTTGCTTATTTGAATCCTGAGGTTAACTTCTAAGCAGTTTCTGCTATTGTGGTCAGTAATTATTTCTTTTAGACTCTGTCTTAGCTCAGATATCTTTTGTTTTGATTCTCTATTTTGTTGGTTCATTCTTGCCTCTCCTTTACTTCCTTTTCATTCTTTTGTTTAATCAAATGATTGATTCAGTAATCAGCAGCCTTATATAACCAGCACCAAGGCTATGCACTTGTGTAATTTTGTACTCTTTGAGGTTTTAAAGACCCAAGGAATATGATGTAGTTTTAAGATAGGAAAAAAACATGGACATGAAACAAGTTACTGAAATACTAAAATAATAGTAATATCAGTGCACAGTAAACTGCTAAACATTTTAAGAGAATTTAAAGCAATCAGAAATAAATACAGAGATAGACTAGATTCTTGCGTTGGAATAATTGATATTGTTAATATGTTAATTCTGCCTTGATTGAGGTACAGGCTCAAAGCATTCCCATCCAAATTTCTAGGAGTCCGTTGTTATCGTAGAAATTGAGAAGCTGATTTTTTTTTATGAGGAGAATATATTTATTGGGGGAAAGAAAGCTCCTGTGTGAGAGAGGGACAGGAGGGGGTCCTGAGTGGGTGGTCCCTCAAGAAGCTGATCTTAAAATTTATGTAGAGATGCAAAAAGACATTAGGACAGGCAAAACAATTTTGAGAAGAAAGGTTGGAGAAATACCTCATTTCAAGACTTACTATAAAAAGCATAGTAATGAGCATAGCGTAGTACTGATCTCAAGAAGAACAAATACATCAATAGGCTTAATGTCAGAATAAATATAGTGAAGTGATTTTTGTTCATTTGTTGGTTTTGTTTTGAGATAGTGTCTTACTATATAGTTTTGGCTGTCCTCGAACTTATAGCAATCCTACTATCTTTGCTCCCTCTGTGCTAGAATTATAAGCATGTACCACAATGCTCAATTTATAATCAATTTATTGTTGATAAAAGTTTAAAGGCAAGTAAACAGAGAAAGAATAGTCTTTTGGCAGTCAATATTGTCACCATTGTACATCCATATGCAAAAAAAAAAAAGAAAAATAAAAAAGCAAGACAAAAATATTAGATTCAAGTATTGCAGTATACACAAATCCAAAATAAACACTGACTTAAATGAAATATCCAAAAATATAAAATTTCTGAAAGAAAACTAAGTACGAATCTTTATAACATTGTATCAGCCAAAAATTTCATACAGACAATGTGATTTGTTAAAGTAAAAAATCTCTAGTTTTCACCCAAACTGAGTGCTTACCCTTTACAAAATACTTTTAACAGGATGAAAAGTCTAGTTAAATTTGGAAAGAAATTATTTTAATGTCACCTATGTGATAAAAAGCTTGCATATAGAATGTTCAAAGAACTCCTGTAACTCAGTGGTAAAAGAAATATCAAACAATTTACATAGACTATGATAGAAGATAGACAGATAGAAAAGAAGTACATTAAAAGTGCTCACTATGAGTATTCTCTAGGAACAAATTAAAGCCACAATGGGATAGCACTACACATCTATCAGGATAGTTTGATCACGGGAGGTCTAGGACGTAGAGCAATTGAAACTCTTGTATGCTGCTCATGGTAAAAAGAAGGCAAAGGAAATGTATGTATGTATGTATTCATGTATATATAATTACATATTATACAATTCTTCTATATTTACTATATACATTACATGGAGAGAGATGGAGGGAGGGAGAGAGAGAGAGAGAGAGAGAGAGAGAGAGAGAGAGAGAGAGAGAGAAAATAAGGAAGGAAGGAAATAGAAGGTCTCTAAACCCCGCCTCCCAAGCCTCCCAAGGCAGAACAAAGGATCACAAAAGGAAAAAAAAAAAAACCACAGATTTCAGAAAGTTCATGGCAGTTTTACTCAATATGCTCACAGTGAAATTTGGGGAAATAGGTAAAAATACTGGACAAGCTAACAAAAAAAGTTCAAAATTGAAATGCCAGATTCAACAAAAATATGGAATTCTTGAAAAACTGCAAGACACAAATACTTGAAGTAAAAAACCTGTGCAAATTCATACATTGTGGAAATGACTGAAATGAAGACAGAGTGTCTCATATTGAGGACAAAATAGTTATAATGAAGATCTCAAAGAAGCCAAAAAGAAGATAAGACTGTACAGCAGTCATCTACAAGATGACAATAAGATCAACTTAAAGCTAACCAGACAGAAAATCTAGAAAGTATATAAATCATGGAAGAAAATTTTCCAAATTTGAGAAAAGAAGTTAAATTACATGTAAGCAATGTTTATAGAGCATGAAACAATTAAGATAAAAAGAAACACAACATATACTCTTATTAAATTACCAGACATCTAGCAAAAATCAGATTGATTGATTGATTGATTGATTGATTAATTTTGTGCAGGGTCTCACTATACAGCTCAAACTTATAATGATTCTTCTGTTTTCTCCCTCTCCAGTGCTGGTATTACAGGCATGTGCCACCATGCCCTGACTCTGTCACAGGCTCAGCATATTCCAGGTGTGGGGCTGGTGGGGATCAAACCGTGGTCCCTACACTTGCCAAAGCAGGTGCTTTAGTCTGCTGAGCTATCTTACCAGCCCAGAAATGGTCAAATTCTTACATATATACAAACCAACTCAAGAAGACATAAATATGCTTAATAACCCAATAAAAATCAGTGAAACTGACACATTAGTAAAGAATCTAGCAACTAAAAATAATCCGAGGACCTAATGGAGGTACTGCTGAATTCCACAAAACCTTTACTATTACGAGTGATGAAGTGCACCGAAAGTTATTTATGGGACTCAGTATCATCTTTTTTTAAAATGTATTTACTACAGGGTCTACAGAGACTCATTGCACAGACTGGACTTGTAGTGATCCTTCCTGTTTTTCAGCCTCTTAAATACTGAGATTACAGGCATGTGCCACCATGCCCAGTCTCAAATGCTGTCTCAGCCTGCGCTGGGGTTGGGGCCAGTACAACAGGCTGGGAATTGAACCCCTGGCCCCTGTGTCTGGCTGAGCAAGTGCTTTAATCTTCAGGGCTATCTGGATAGCCTCTCTCAGTATCATCTCAATAGCCAAACTGGATAAAGACCCAACTAAATAAAGAAAACTCTAGACCAATTTCCTTAATGAACACAAGCATAAAAATCCTCAACAATATATCAATAAACAGAATTTTGTAGATTATCAAAAAGGACATTCTTAATGATCAAGTAGGTTTTAACCCAGAGATAGAAGGATGGCCTAACATATGTAAGTCAATAAATGTAATACATTATATAAACTGAAATAATAAAAAGGCTATATGATCATATAAATAGATGCAGAGAAAGCTTTCAGTACAATTCTACACCCCTTTATGATAAAAACCCTAAATAAAATAGGTATAGAAGGACCATATCTAAGTACTATAAAAGGCATATACTACAATCCAGTAGCCAGTATCACATTAAATGTGAAAAAACTGAAAACATTCACCCTAAAATCAGAAACAAGACAAGGATGTGCACTATCACCTCTTTTATTCAACATAGTTCTTAAAACATTAGGCAGAACAATTAGGCAAGAGGAAAACATAAAAAGGGTTCATGTAGAAAAGGAAGAACTTAAATTATCATTATGTGTAGGTGACATGTTTTATATAGAACATCCAAAAGCACTATCAAATGCCTCTTAAAATTAATAATGAACTTCAGCAAGATCAACAAACAAAAATCATTAACATTTTTGTACAATAACAATGAATGGGATGAGAAAGAACTTATGAAAATAACATTTAGAGTTACTCAAGAGAAATGAAATTCCTTGGAGTTAACCTAACCAAGGAAGTGAAAGACATCTACAAATAAAAATACAAAGAGTGAGCGAGCGAGATAGAGAGACAGAGAGAGAGAGAGAGAGACAGAGAGAGAGAGAGAGACAGAGAGACAGAGAGAGAGACAGAGAGAGACACAGAGAGACAGAGAGATTAGAGAGAACATAAGCAAATTGAAAGTTTTCTCCTGCTTCTGGATAGGCACAGTCAATGGCATCAAAATGGTCAAGGGCCAGAGATATAGCTCAGTGGCACAGTGCCTGCCTGGAAAGCACAAGGTCCTAAGCTTGACTCATGGAGAAAAATAAAGGCCCATACTCTCCAAACTTTTACCTAGACTCAATACAGTCTCAGACAAAATGCCAACAGCTTACTTTATAGATATAGAAAAAAGATCCTAAAATTAATAAGAAAATAGTAGATACACAGAATAGCAAAATCAATTTAGGGACACAAAAGCAAGGCAGGAGGCCTAACAATGACTGGCTTCAAGCTATAGTACAAAGCAATAGTGATGAAAATGGTATAGCACTGAAACAAAAACAGATATGTGGATCTATGAAACAAAATTGAGGATACAATACTTCCCCATGCAAATTCAGCTATTTTATCTTTGAGAAAGGAGGTAATAGCATATTTTGAAGAAAAGATAGACTGTACAGTATGTGCTACTGAGAAAACTGATTTTCTGTATACAAAAGATTGAAACTAGACCCTTATCTCTTATCATATGGCGAATTAAAATAAGAATGAGGAGATCTAAGAATTAAAACTGAAACATTACACTTTTTTTTTTTTTCTTTTGAATGTAGTTGGTACGGAATCTCACTATGCAGCTGGGACTTATAGGGATCCTCCTGTTTTCAGTCACCCTAGCATTGGGATTACAGGTACGTATCAACACACTTAAAATTAAATAAATTAAACCACCTAAAATTGAAGATCCAGTCAAGAAATGGACAGGATAAGTGAGCAGACACTTCATAAAAGAATAAGAAAAAATTGACAATGTCTTCTCAGCATTTCTCTCTGGTCATCAGAGAAATGCAGTTAAAATAACTAAAATTCCATCTTACTCCAGAAAGAGTGACAACCATTAAGAAGTTGAACAATAACAAAGGCTGTTGAGGCTATGGTGAAAAAGGAACCTTGCTTTGTTTATGGTGCAAATGTAAATTAATATAACCATTATGGTAATCAAAATGGAGATTTCTCAAAGGGTTAAAATTAGGAATTTTCTTGTGACCCAGTGATAGCTAAAGCTTGGAAACAGCCATCAGTAGATGACTACATAAAGAAAATATAGTATCTATATGTAATAGAATACTACTATATTGCTATAAAGAATGAGAGATTTGAGATATTTGTAGGACAATGGATGCTCTTGAAAATATAATCTTGAGTGAAATAAACTAGACACACAAGCTTAAATATTATATGATATCTCTTATTTGATGGAGACAAGGTAGGAACAAAATGAATCGTAAAGGATAGGTAGAAGGGGACAAGGAGATGGATGTCTTGCAGTAGAGAAGTGGTCTAAGTGCTAGGGGTGAGTGGGAGGAGAAGAGAAAATAAGTAGAATAAAGATATGCCATGTGTAGAAACCAGTTAATCTCAATATAAACATTGTGTGCTATAACATGAGCTAAGATTAAATAGCAACAAGAATGAAATGGGATAGGAGAATTGGAGGAAGAGAGAGGAGGAAGGAACACAAAGGGGATTATGAAAAGGAAACAGCTATGGTGTGTGCATGTGCCCAGCAAACATGTACTAGGAAAAGAAAAAAAATCTTAAAAAAAGAACAGAAGTGGAACAAATAAAGCTACAGACAATAGAAATTGTACAACTGTACTTTAACTGATAAAATGTCCCAAAGGAATATTAAAGAAGAAGAAAAATGGCACAATCACTTTAGAAAAGTTTAGCAGTTTCTTAAAAAGATAAATGCACAGCAGTTATATAACTCAGTGAATTTACTCCTAGATATTTTTGAAGAAGAATCAGAGTATAAATATGTACAGAGTTTGAGCATGAATATAAGGAGATTTATTATAATAGTAAAAAAGGAAACAACTCAAATATCCATCAATAAGTGAACAGATAAGTAGGACTTTTAGCAACGAAAAGGAATGAGTTATTGATGCATGTGACAGCATGAGTGAAATTCAACAGAGGCATATTGATAAAAGCAGATAAAAATGAACGTATACTACATGATTCTGCGTAAGTATACATTTGGAAAATTGAGACTAATCCCTCATGACTGATGAATAATTGGGGATTGAGAAGTGGGAAATTGTGGAAGAAAAGAATTCCTAATGGGCTCAAGGACTTCTTGGGGATGATGGATATGCTCTTGATTTTGGTTGTAGTAATAGCTTAACAGATACAGATAGGTAATTCTTGTTAAATGATCTAGCTATTTAATGATTGTTCGGGCTTCCAACTCACTGCTCAGACTTTTTTTTGTACATATCTGTACATCTTATTTGTAGACCTTTGTGGCGGTTTTGGTTTTTCTTCAAGATGAGCAATATAATACAAGACACATTTTATGACATAGTTTTATAATGAATCACTACAAGGAGTGAAAGAAATCTCTCCACACACCAAAAACGAAGAATCCAGCTGCGGGCCTAGATATCAGTATCCTGCATCAGTCCAGTTGAAAACCTAGAGCTCCTAACAATGTCTCCCACAACTCAAGGTCTAGAACTCATGACAAAGTCTCATGCAGGCTTGCTTCACAGATCCGTGCTGGAAAGGCCCAAAGGTCAGGGGTGGGAGCTAGAAAGTCTATGCCACAAGGATCTGTGCTAGCAGGCTGAGGGATTGGAACTGGAGATAGGAAGCAATTCTCAAGAATCAGAGCTCTCTCAAAAGTGCCACAGTCATCCTCAGCAACAGTGCCGTCTTGAGCTCCTCCACCAATAGAGAAAACTGGGTTCCCATCAGAAAAGCCAATGCAATAAACTTCTCCAGGACACTGGGCAGTACACCATCATTTTCTCTAGAGATAGGAAGCAATGCCCAAAGTGAGGAGCAGAGCTCCCACAGAATGAACTGGAGCCATTCTCAGAGACAATAAGGTTTCAAGCTCCTCCTCTGACAATAACAACCAAGTTAATCAGCAAAGCCAGCAGGACAAGGTCACCCAGCAGAACAGACCAGGAGAACCAATAATTTCCAACAGTTCCAACAGCTTCTCCAAACAGCATCCCTAACAATGTAGTGGCAACTCCTCCTGTTCTGCCTCTTCTGCTGCTGGCAGCAGTCTTTAGGTGGGCCTCCCATACCCAGCATCACACTAGTTCAATTCAGCTGGGGATAACAAGTTGACCACTCATTAGAAATCCACTACAAGCTTCAATGTCCTTTTTCATATAGTCAACCTTCTTTATAATATACTATAGTTTTTGCTGATTATATTATACAGTATAGTACTATAGTTAATGCTTTGGTGTAAGTTACAGTACTGCATGTATAATTTATGCACGTAAAAGTGAAGTCATCAAGTTAGAGTTTCCTTTGCCCATGTCTTTGTTCTGGATATTACAATGTATGTACTATATACAATTCCTCACTCAGTGAACCATTTATTTAACAAGCTAGTCTCAGGAACAAAACTTAGTAAATTAATGGGGAAGGTATGTGTGTACACATATATCAAATTTTCTCCAGTTGTCCATTTTAAGTATGTACAGGTTATTAAAGACAATTATGCCTCGATAAAGATGCTAAGTAGCAAAAACAGTAGGGGGTATTTATTGGCAGGAGAATGATAATGGTATAAAGAGTGACACCAGAAGCCACCTCTTGTCTGATATTTACTAGTTGTGTGATTTTGGACTGATGAATGCTTAGTGTCTATTTTTCTTCAAATAAAAGAGAGAGTTCTTACCTAACTAGATGTTGTGAGCATAGATAGTGTATGCTATCTTTATGATAGTCTTTCTTTATGATAGACCTTTATGATAGTCTCTGGCATGTAGGAAGTGTTTAACAAATGTGAAGAAATTATTATTATGCGCTGAGCATTATGTTGAGCATTTTATAAGAATGATTCCATTTGATCATTACAAACCTGAGAAACAAGGGCTAATATCCTTATTTTACAAAAGAGAAAGCTAGGCTGCAAAGAGTATATCTAACTTTTCCCAGGAGGAAAGAAGTAGAATTTAAATTTGAATTCCCAAACTTGTACTTTTAGTTTTGTAAATGAGTGCTAACAGGTGGGGCACTGACTCAGGTGCTAATAAGAAAGTTGTCTAGACAATGTCCATGTTTTCTTGGCATATTCTTCTCTGAGATGTGTGAAACCATTGAAGACCAACATGTTTGGGCAGCTCTATGTTCTTCCTGTAATTACTTTTGGCAATCTCAATGCCCACCCAATTTATTATTTCTTCCTTGGGAGACAGTCCAACTATTTTTCAACCCTTCTGTGTCTATGAGGTCATTTGATGAATTCTTGCCAACAAAATAAGAGCAAAAACCCAAGGTAGGCAAGAATGGATAGACTTCTTTATAGTCTATCTCCTCTACCTTCACCTGTTGGTTTCTGCTTAAGCTGGAAGAGCTGTCCGAGAGGAACTTGGTTCCTGAATGAATATCTGGAGCAAAGCTGCTATTGTTGACTTGCAATGAAGCACATTTGATGTGTTAAGTTTCTGAGATTTTGAGTGTTGGTTTGTTTATTATAATCATTACAGTACCTTGACTGCTCTTCTGGAATATTACCTTTGCCAATATATCCTATCTCTGGGAATTTCTGAAATATGGGTCAAATGAATAGACCAATTCTCTTGATAGGAAATGGAGTGCAGTGTAGTGGAATAGAGGTTTGATTATATAGTAGAACATATCATACAATTAGTAAGATTATGAATGGTACACAGAATACCAATTTCTAATATTTAAATTTTTTTCCAACTCCAATATTTAAGTGATCTTCATCTCATTCCTAGTGGCTGAGTGGTGGTATATATTCTTGTTTAAAATTTTCTAATGGCTTTTTTGTGCATGCTTCTTATTTCTTGGGACTTTAGCTGTGGGAGTCAGCTCCAGGCTACCATAGCCCACAAGGCCCCCTCAGCCATATAATTGTCTCTCTAGGTTATTTTGAAACCTACCACTCATGTCTTTAAAACTATTTAGTGGGACAAGTTGTTACTGTTTTCAAACTGACACTTTACCCTTTCTTATTCATTGGAAAGGTTATCTTCTAATCATTTTACCAACTTCCCCATCTGTGTTGTGCCTTCTTTTATACAGTGTATGTACTATAATAATTCATGGTATGCAGACAGCTCTGTGGTCCTGGCCCACATCTGAGTCTCCATAAGTCTCCCAGGGCAAGAAGCTTCTTTCTTTTGTAGGAGTACAAATGAGAGAAAGAAAGGGGAATGTTACCCCAGTTTGGAGACCAGCTCTGAGAGCCTGAACATGAAAAAAAGGTCTTGGAGATGGGAAATTTGAGGGGAGAACAGTTGTTCATGTTGCTGGGTTGTGTGGATCTTATGCTATGTCATAGAGCATCTGGTTCTTAGTACCACCTGTTGGTAGAAAAATATGAGCATTCAGCAATGCATTCCAAAGGCTTTCTTGTAAAGGCACTGAGGAGATTTAACCCTCTAATCCTGTTCTCAGTTTCTTGATGAGAAAACTGAGATGAAGAGACAAAACAAGAGCACTTCAAATGTAAATGTCAGAAAGGGCCCAGTATGAGAATCACTATTTACTTATGGCAAGATAGGTAACAGAGAGTAAGTAATGAGAAGCTTTCATAGTAATTTCACAGGGATTTCAAGTGACTTACTTTAATATAAACTTAGCTTTATATATTTTGTATGCCTTTAAACTTCATTTATATTATAATTTATTTTAGCTTTCCTAATTAGAACAAAGGGTTGGCCTAATAGCTCAGTGGATTAAAGTTACTACAAGCAGGCACAGGAGCCAGGGATTTGATCCTTGTGCCTACCATGCCAGCCCTGTTCCCAGGACCCCCTGAGACAGCAATTGAGACTGGCTATGGTGGCTCAAGCCTGTAATCCCAGGTCTTGGGAGGCTGGAAGAAGGCCAATCACTGTGAGTCTGATCTAGTAGTGAGACACTGAACACCCTGCAGACCCTTCCCTAAAAAAACCCAAAATAATAATTAGAACAGATTTTAGATCTATAGAAACACATAGGTAGCACAGAGTTTTCCCATGTACCCTACAAGTTTCTTCTATTATTGATATTTTACATCAATAATATTAATATTTGTATAGTAATAATTATATTGGTTATAATTAATTAACCAATATTGGCATATTCTTACTGACTGAAGTTCATGCTTTAATCATATATCTTTAGATTTTTGCTCTTATAGAATGCTGTCTAGGATACTGTAGTACCATTAGTCATGTTAACTAAACTGCTTTTCGTTGTGAAAATTTCTGACTTTTCTTGGTTTTGATGATGTATGTGAGGACTAGCAATCTTCATTTATTTGACTTGAAAGAAATCTTTCAGTTGAGACATCCTTTTCATGATTAAGTTGGGTTTTGGGGTTTTCAAGAGGAAGACCAGAGAACTGACATGCTGTTTTCATTACATCATATGAAAGCCACATGTCATCAACATGACTTATTACTGTTCATGCTGACCTTTGTCATCTGGTGGAGGTGGTGTTTACTAGTTTTTACTCCCGTAAAGTTATCTTTCTGTCTCCCCATTCATACTATAATCTTTTGAAGGAAGCTGCTATGTATAGCCTATACTTAAGCAGTGGGAATTTTCATTTATTTTATCATATCTTATAAAAATACAAGTTCATGACATGATACTGAGGATTTAAAAGCAGACCCCACATCACTGGTCATTTGAGAAGCACTGTTCTTAAAAATCAGTCCATGTAATGACATATAGAAGCAGTACTGGGACCACACCCAGAGCATCTTGACTTCAATCCAAGCCCTTTTCATTTCCCAGAGCCTAAATTGAGCATCCATCTAACTGTGGAGTCAAATATGTCTGGCTCCCTAACTCCAGAGACTACTCCATGCCTTTATATGGATCATAAGAAATGCTTCCAATATTAGTCTCCTTAAAATATTATCTCATCTGGCTTCTTGTTTTAGATAAGGTATAATGGAAAACAGGTTTTGAGATAGAAATCTGCCCTCCAGATTTTTGGGGAGTTATGAGAGGAGGATTGATAGAAGAAGCTGAACTGTCATATAATCTAAATACAGGTCCCCAGTGATGTTATGGGAAACACTGGACTCTGGGTGGCCTTTCTCTGTTGCTCTGAATTTAGTCAGAGATCAAGCTTTGAGCTCCTCACATTGGCAAGGTATTGACTTGGGTACTGACTATCCTGGTGAAGGAGGTGAACCTTGTGAAAGATGGCTTCCTTGACATAACCTAGAAAAGAATTCAGGCTGGCTATTATCAGTGAACACTCCTGCGTGTTCTAGGATCTGAAGTGGGACCTAGCAGGAGGCCTAGGTGGCATGTATTGCACTTGTCAAAGATGCTTTTCTGTTTATAGTCTTTTGCTTTTGTGTTACATTTAGAGCTAGAAATTTGAGTTTGTTTGCGTTATTCTTCCTTGCATTAGTGAGTTGTCTTTTTTTTTTTTTTTTATCTAAATACACTAATTAGCCTTGGGAGGTCGACGCAGAATAGAGAGGCCATATGAAAAGGTTGGTGGGGGAAACAGACACAATATAGAGGATTTGTATTTGTGCCATCTGCCTGATTCTATGATTCATCTGGGGCTGTGTACCCTCATAATCAGCAGACTCCAGTAAATTAAGTGTCGTTTTCTAAAGAAAAATGAAAGCTGGGACACAGCATGAAGAAGACAGAGAATGAAGTGGTGGGAGATTGCTATAATTTTCTTTTTCAGGGTAAGTAAGTTTAAGCGATAGAATTATTTTAATTGTTCAAGAATTTGTCTCTCCTAGTACTTGTTTCTTATAGGTTCACATGTTTTCTTTTATTGATTTTGGTTAGAAGTTTTAATCTGAGTGCAAAAGATGTAGAAAAAATAGATTATTATACAAAATTTTGTTACCTATGCTTGGTGATTTGTTGTCCTGATTCTTTCTGGTGTCTATCTTATTTGTTCATTATGGTTTGAATTCAGACATGATTTTTCTTTCTGTGTTTTCCTGCATAATAGAACAGTTGGCATGAATGAGCTCATCCTAGTCTACAGATCTTGTACTTCACAAAGAAACTAAAAATAAACTCATATCAGGACCTGCTGTCCACAATTTGGGTATATAGCTGTAGGACAGGAAAGGGTTAAAGAATTTAGAAAGTAGCAAAATTAATGACTTGACGATGTGGATATTATCACAACCCCTCAAGCCCTAAGATAGATTATGAAACTAAGCCTGAAAAAGATTACATAACCTGCCTACGGGTGGTGATGAGATGCAAATCCCAGGACCAATGCCTGGGTATCACTTCCTTTATCGATTTAGTATTTGTGAGACTGATTGAAATGAGAGTGTGCTTTGAATAGGAAAATGAGATCACCTCACCTACCTGCCTAGGAAAAACTCCTTTTGAGGCCCATCTTCCAGTAAGCTCCTTTGATAGCTCAGGCCATTTTCTGTTAGTCATAAAAGGAGAAACCAAAGGGACTAGAGATCAACACCTTAAGTGAGGAATTGAAGGCTGAATTTAGAACTCTGGCATTGATTTGGAAGGCTATAAAGGTGGTGGCTGAGGCAATAGGTGAGGACCAAATTTTTCAAGGGGAAGAAGTACAAGTGAAGTTGAAGGGCTCAGGCTGGATTCCTAAACCCAAGCACTGGGAAGTTGCTAGAGAAGAGCTTGTCTTTCTGTGGTCCCAGGAGAGGATGATACACAGTTGTCAGCTGAATGTCATTTCAGTCTCTTGGTGGAGGGGCTACATTAGGAAGCATGGCTAACTATTGAAGGCCATACCAGGGTCTATGTATTCTTAAGGAAGTAGAATGTTGGGCTTTCACTTCTCAAATCATCCCATTAATATCTCCTCAATCAGGAGCACCTCATTTCAGGAGTTTGCAGACCCTGCCAATGTCACAATGACTTGATAGCAAGAGACTTGATGAGACTCTGCCAGCCACTAGTGGTTAGGTCTGCTGCTAGCTCTCTTGTGGCCCTGTTGATAGATTTTTTTCACCCCTGGCAACTTTCTTTTAGCTTTCATAGAAAGACATAACTCTTACATTTTGCCTCTTGCCTAGCGTAGAGCTCGTTTCTATCCAAGTTTGGGATCAGGTATTTCTTGCTGCTTCATGCCTGTGGAGCATGCAGAGACAGAGGTCTGAAGAGAATGTTCATTCATTTTTCCTGGATATTTTGGGCTGAGGCCAACTCTTGTGAGTGATAAAGCACTTGAAGGCTGGCACACTGAGGGCAAGCACTCCTTGAAATTGATTCCTGTGATGCAATCCAGATTCATGGTCTTTGGAGCTTGTCAATCTGGAGGATCTCCCTTGCTCTTTGCTGCTTGGCCCTCTGCCAGAATCTTCTTACTTTACTTTTGTGAATATTAAAGATTCTCTACTTTGAAAGATATGAAACCTTTGTCAGTGTAGTAGGATTTTTGCACACGAAGAATTTCATTTTGTCTAATGTCACCTGGCAAAAACTTATGTGTTATCTACCTTTTTCTCATTACTGGGACAAATACCCAAGACTCAAAATGAAGGAAGGAAAGGTTTATTTAGCTCACAGTTACTGGAGGTTTCAGCCTATATTTGGCTGGCCCAAGGCTGAGTGGAGCAGGACAGAGAGCATCCAGTTCATGGCGGTGGAACAGCAGCAAAATGGTGACAGAGGCAGCCAACCAAACGTGGCAGCAGAGCAACCTTAGACCACATCCATAGTCCCAGCCCTACTCAGACTGATAATCCCATCAGTAGTAAAACACATAATCCCAGCTATCATGGATCAAGTCTCAATCTATAGAAGCCCCTGCCCCATGATTGCATCAGGCTTTGGGGGGACAATTATACATAAACTATAACATTGTGTCCCTGGGCCCCCAAAGTCTCATACATATCCCTTTTTACAAAAGACATTTTAGTACATCTGGAAGAGTTGTCAAAGTCCCAACAGTTTCAACATTGGTGAAAAAT
This sequence comes from Myocastor coypus, assembly GCA_004027025.1. NCBI lineage: Eukaryota > Metazoa > Chordata > Mammalia > Rodentia > Myocastoridae > Myocastor > Myocastor coypus. Next base: position 37,989 of record PVJA010013069.1, read on the forward strand.
CCAAATCTTAAGTCTCCTCCAAGATCCAGGCAAACTCTCAACTGTGAGCCCCTGTACAATAGAAAAATTAAACATCCAACATTCAAAGGCATATGATAAACAATACAATTCCAAAAGTAGCAAACAGCAGGGTAATACAAAACACCGGGACCAACACATTTCCAAAATCCATCAGGGTAAACATTAGATTCCATAGTTCCAACTGGAACATCCAAAGCAGTCTGCACTGAGTTGTGGGCTCCATGTAACTCTGTCCCTAAGGCACTCTTGGTGGTAGTTTCCATGGCTTCTCTCTTAGGCTGGCTTTGCTCCCTCTTTGCATGATCCACATTCATGGCTTTTCCAAACTTCTGGGGTTTCCACTGAACAGGCTTCTCACTCTCTGTTTCACACACTGCCCTTTCAGGGGCACACTGCCTGGCATCCCAAGCCTCCTTCTGAAATCGAGGTGGAAGCCTTCTTAAACTCAGAACTCCCACATTCTGCATAGGCCTATGTGGATGATGCCAAGGGTTGCTACCAGCTGGATCAGTAGCCAGGCTTCCTTTTCTCTTGGCTGAAGGGGTTGAGGGCCTAGATCATTGAGCACTCTGACCCTGATTCTGAAAAAAACATATTCTTGATGCCGGCACCATTTTGGAACCTGGTTTGGCCACTGCCACCATTTTGGTACTTGGGTCTCTGCAGCTTTCTTCTCAAGGCAAAACCTTTCTCCCTTGAAATTGTGAAGCTGCAAAGGGCAGAGAGCTGCCACCTCTTGTGATGCCTTCAGGCCACCCTTTTGACTCTTTGGTTCCTTCCCAGCAGTGGAGATCCTTTTAGCTCCATCTTTGCAGTCCACAGCTTTCCTGATGTGTCCTTTCTGGCCAAACTCACATTTTAAATCATCCTTCTTGACTCTTTGCTCTTGATTTTCAACATAAATCTGGCTAAAAGCCACCAATAACAGCCATGCCACGGCCCCAATAGTTTGCTGCTTTGAAATATCTCTTGAAAGATTAATCAGTATGCCCTGCTTAATCTTAGTCTTAGGAAAAGTCTCTGGGCATGAGCAAAATTTTGACAGACTTTCAGCCAATCCATAGCACAAATCATCTGGAATCCAATGACCAATGCTGTCCTTTTTCCCAGCAGAAACCTCCTCAACCTGGTCTTTACAGATAGGCCTTCTGTTAGTCTTATGGTCTGAGTTCTGACCAGAATCTCCCCTACAGAACAGCCAAAGCCATTCTAGTGCTTCACTTGTAGGTGATATCCCTGAACCTTTCTTGTCTCTTCCCGTAAGCCATTCCCAAAAATTTGTAATCCACATGGTCAGGTTAGTCACAGCAACGACCCTAGTCCTGGTACCAAATTCTGTCTTAGTTACTTTTCTCTCGTTGCTAGGACAAATGCCCAATACTCAAAATGAAGGAAGGAAAGGTTTATTTAGCTCACAGTTACTGGAAGTTTCAGTCCATATTTGGCTTGTCCAAGGCTGAGTGGAGCAGGACAGAGAGCATCCAGTTCATGGCAGTCAAACAGCAACAAAATAGTGACAGAAGCAGCCAACCAAACATGGCAGCAGAGCAACAGCTCGAGTCTGTCTCTCTGTCTCTCTTTATATTCCAATCAGGCTCTCTGTCTTAGGATATCTGCCCTAGAACACACCCATAGTCCCAGCCCTACTCAGACTGATAATCTCATCAGTAGTAAAACACATAATCCCAGGGATCATGGATCTAGTCTCAATCTATATAAGTCCCTGCCCCATGACTGCATGAGGCTTTGCGGGGACAACTAGACATAAACCATAAGCCTTGAACATGAATGTTTTAGATCCTAGTCTATTCCTCTTTGTACATTGTATTTTCATCATACAAAAAAAAAGTAGCTATTTCCAAGAATATTAGGAAAAAGAATGGTGGACTCTCTCCTTTCTCAAAGTTCTCATCAAATTTTTGTGTGTTGTTCCCAATTATCTGTTACAACTGACATTGTCTTTCCATAGAAGGATATCCATAATTCATCTTGATAGCTGAAGTCAATTGAATACATGAATATTATTCATAAATTTTTTAGGAATTTAAATTAGTGAATAAAAATCTTCTTAATACAGTTACCATATAGCCATAGGATTGTAATTTTTCTGGAATATGAAATAAATTATAAAATAGTAGAATAAGATATTTTCCCGGGATCGGTTGTTAGTGGAAGTAGCAAAAGTTTATCATAGCAGTTCAGTGATTGGTATTTTGTATACTAGATTCTAAGTTTATAATATCAGGCATTATTTCATTTTACTGAACAGGAAACTGTATCACAAACTACCTAAGTAATTAAGCCAGGTCCCCTAGGATTTTTTTCTTTCTGTATTTAGGACAGGGTCTAAAGGGTCTCTGGGGTCTCACTACGTAGATTGGACTTATACTGATTCTCTGGTTTTCAGCCTCTCAGGTGCTGAGATTATAGTCTTAGGCCACTATGCCCAGTCTCAATCCCAATGTGCCCTGCAGGCAGGGCCGGCACAGCATGCCAGGGATTGAACCTGGGCTGCTGGACTCTGCTTAAGCAGGGGATTTAGTGTGCTGAGCTATCAGGCTGGCCCTCCCCTAGGATTAATGATTCTAATTAAGTGTAAGTGCTGGATTTTACATTTTTCTGACACAAACACACATGCCATTTCTTCTGCACAGTGAGTCTCTCCATAAAGATGTCCTGAAAAATATTGTTTTAAGGAAGCAATTTCTGCTCAATCTAGGAAGTATGACTCAGCAAGGGGTTAGGGATGACTCAGTAGGGTTAGGGATCTTTATTTTTATAAAGGTCTCAACAATTCTGTTATATGAGGTGGTAAGATCCTCTGAGTGGAAAACCAAGATGCAAATGGGAAAAATAAATCTCATCCCAGGTACAGATGGCATTTACTCTTTTTGGACAGTCTGGGGACAAGGTCAGCTGACTTCCATGACTTCAGAGGAGAGATTATTCAAATTTTCAGCTAAAGGAACTCAAACTAGGGTGATGCTTCCGAGCACAGAAATCCAAACTAGTCCAGAAGTTTAAAAGTTAGCAATGGAGTTTCCTGTTACTTTCCTCTAAAGGGAGAACCATCTCTACCTATAAGACCACTGATGGGCTCTTAATAATCTCTGTATTCCTAGTATGGGATCTGTGGTACTCAGGGGCTGAGTGTTCTCGGGTCATGAAGGGTCCTGGGAATGGGAGGGTGTTCAGCCCTAGTTGGTTAAGCTTGAGGCCTCATCTTTTCAATATGTGTTGTTCAGGGTATTACATCTTATCTTGGGGCCATCTTTGACATATAACTATGAGAAGGGGTGAGATAGCTATTCAGAAGAAGCCAATTTTGTAAGACACAGTGATGAATGTTCATGATAGTTTTTCCTCCATAATATTTTATAAAGTATACTTCATATACTTGTGGGAAAATCCTGCAGAGATTAAGCTTCTAATCTAGTCAACCTGTAATTATGTATTTTCTTCAGCTGATTACTGATATTTCAGGTTTTCCATTCCCATCTAGTCAGCAGTGAATATCACTAACTCACCGTCTAGTGTTTTTCTCAGATAAGTAGCATGAGATGAACAATTAGTGGATTCTCAGGACCAGAGGCCTAATCAAAGAATCTAGTCTTCTGACTCAGAGATAACACGTGCTCTAGTGCCCAAGTTTTCATGTCCACAGACCTCAAAATTTCATGTGAAGCCCTCATGATTTTTGAGTAGTGTGATTCCATGGTTTACACAATTCCTTGCCCACTCTCACCTCTGGCTGATCACTGTACTTAAAGGAAACTATACATGAAGACATAAAACATGAGGAAACCAAAACATTGATCATTTTCATGACTTTTAGGCCTTCCTCCTGACTCATGTTGTCCAGAAAACTGAAAAAAGTCCATGTAAAATTTTTTAAAAATGTATTTAAGACAGAGTCTACAGGGTCTCACTACACACTACACACTACATAGTGGTCCTCCTGTTTTCAAAGCCTCCTAAGTACTGGGATCACAGGTGTGTGTGCCACCATGCCCAGTCACAATTGCCATCTCAGCATGCACTGGGGGCAGGACTGCCACTGCATGCTGGGATCGAATGCCAGTACCTGTGTCTGCCTAAGCAGGTGCATTAATCTTCTAGGTTATCTGGCCAGCCCTTGTAGAAATTAATAAGAGAAATGGATACAAGATATGAGGAAGTGAGGCTAGCTACAGTGACTGAACATAGAGTGCTGTCTCCAAGGAAACCATTTTTTGTTCAGATATTCAAGTAACAACTTGGATAGAAGGTTGACAAACATTGTCATTCTTCAGATGCTGAATATATGAATGAAGATTTGATATTTGAAAATGGTGTTACAGATTAAACATGTTTGCACCCACTCTCCCTAGCTCATGTATCAAGACTCTAACTTCCATGTGATTATTTTTTGCTTTTTGGAGGTGATTAGGATTGAATTATATGATTAAGTGGTGCCCTTACTTTATGGTGGTGTTCATGGCCTTATAAAAATAGGAAGACAGTGGTATATTGTGTTCTATTTGCACACTTACTCTGAAGAACAGCCATGTGAGGGCTTAGTAAGAAATTGGCGGTGTGAAACTCAAGAGGTAAACCCTTACTGGTAAGATAGCTCTTGGACTTGGAATTCCCCAGGCTACAGAACTGTGAAAAATAAATTGTGTTGTTTAAGTCACTGAGAGTGTGTTTTTGATGAGGCAGTCAAAACAAACTAAGGCAGCTGGGATCAACTGTTGGACAACAAACCAAATGTACAGGTCTGATGATGATTGAGAATGTCTTTCTTTCTTGTCGATGAAACTGGGGGAAGGTTGAATGAGTGCAAAAATGAGAAAGGACTAAAACAGTTTGAATCATCAGGTGATGGATGTGGGTGAGCAGTTTTCTGGGCAACTTTGTTGGTAGTTATATTTTAGTAAGATGTGAGCACCAAGGATACTCAACTTCTTTCCTTTTTTTATTCCCTTTCTTCTCTCATTCCTTTTTTTCCTTTGTCCCACAAATAGTTATTAACCACTCCCTTAATTCTCCTTTTTCCTTTCTCCCCATTGGGTCCCTGGGAATACAAGGAAGCAAATGACTTGATTTTGTCTTTCAGGAGATTTGGGCTGAATGAAGTTCCTGGTCTGTGGTGTGGAACTGTGGCTGCAATGTAAGTTTTCTGGACCATCATTTGTAACTGCTGGTCCCTGGGGTCTGCACAGCCCTGGAGGCTTCTCTGGTGAAGAATCACTGGAGAAGATTTGCTTGAGTTCTTTTCTCTATTACTGCTCTCTATACTTTACCTCTTTCTTCTACCCATGCTTTTGATAATTTAGATCAGAATAGATCATTTGGTTTATGGGAGCATAGGAGGAGGGAGGGAAGTCCAAGAAGTTTCCTTTCAGAATCATTTTCTTTAGGTACATTGGACTTTGTTTTCTGTGGAGTCAAAACCACTATAACAAACCACTATAACAGAGTGGTTGTGGATTTGAGTATATGCAGCCAGTGCTGCTACAACTTGAGTGCTAGTGGTGATAAGGCCAGAGAGAGAAGAGATCTTAATACTAGAGAAATGAAATTGTTGTACTGAAAGCAAACATTATCATTCTAAAAACTCTGTTGACAAGTAAGTTACTCAGTAAATCATCTGCTAGATTGGTTCACCTAGTGTCCATTCACTCCTTTGTTTATGCATTTATCATTATAGCAGACTCTAAGCTAAGTGCTAGAGACACTGGTAAAGGAGCTGCAGGCCCTGGTCAATCGGGTGTTTGAAAAACTGATGTTTTCAGACCCTGGATCTGAAAGTCCTGGAGTTCTAAAGACAGAGAATTGTGGCAACACAGGTCTGGTAGTTAGAGTGGGCAGCTCCTGGTAGTTAATGAATGCTAAAAGTACTTTTAAAAATCATTTTAACAACAGCATCTTAGAATTGTAGAATGCATTTTGAAGTTAATTGAATGGGCAGAAAAATATCTACTTCAATCTAGAATATTTTATGTAAGAAACTGATACCTAAAATATCAGTTTTCATCTGAGACCACTTTATCTCAAAGAGCTTAAAGAACAAACAGCAAAAATGAAAAAAATATCCTTAAAAACAACAAGATGGCGTGTTCTAGTTTCACCTTAAAAATGAAAGGGTGACGTGTGCCACACACAGCCAATCAGGATGGTGTATGGCTCTTGTATCAACTATTTAGCAAGTTAGGGCAAGAGGATCACTTGAGTACAGGAGCTTAAAGCCAGTCGGGGCAACATAGTAAGACTGTATCTTTAGACAGACAGACAGACAGACAGACAGACAGACATGTGAGAGGAGCTTCAAAACAATTGCTTTCACTACCAGCAAAGCAGGTAGTTCCACATTCACTGTATTAGGTCTCAGGGAACCATAAGCTTATAACATTCAGTATTTTGTTTTTCTTGCTTAGCTGAAAGATATCATTTTGAAATGTAAACTGAATCTATTTGTTCTTCAAGTCTAGATATTGTGGAGCAGGGTATGGCTTCTGCCTGCATCTCCCAATGTAGATGTATTTCCACTGGACTGAGACCAAGAATGGACAATTTCAACTTGAAACAATTGCCTTCTGGACATTTGCAGTGAGTGGAAACAACCATACTGAGCTGTGGATCTTGCTACCTGGATCAATAGCTTTTGCTACTTAGGATTCCCGCCAAGGAAAAGCAAGGAAGATCAAATTTCTGGGACCCAAAGAACCACTGGAAACTTCTTTCACCCATGTGTGAAAGGATCACATTTTATGATTTATAGAAGCCAAAGCAGCCGTTGGAATCAGGATAACAGCTAACACTTATTTATCATTTATTATGTTGGCCACTGTGCCAAGTAATATATACAGTGACTCATTTAATCCTTAAACCACAGGTAGGTATTATTATTTTTCCTTCTTGATCAATGAAAAGAAAAAGGCTAAACTACAGAGTAGGAAGAAATGTACTGCTCACTTGGAAAATAAGTCAAATTTTGCATATGTATATAAATTGGAACATTTTCACTGTCTTATGCTTTGATTTTCTGTCTCTGGTATGGTATGTGTTGTGTGTTCACAGGATATTAGTAACTTCTTGATCCTTTGAAGAAAAATGAAAATTTGAATTCTGAAGAGAGTTTTACAATCCAAGATATAAAATTTAAAAGCTAAAAGAGAATCTAATTTCACTAACAGAGCAGCAGCAACTTGGAAAAGACCATAGGTTTTGGAGCACTGCAGAAAAAGCATTGTATTGCTTTCTGTTGCTGGGGTGAACCTCATCTTTATAAATAAGTACCCTTGAGATTTCCTTCTGACTTAAGGGGAGCCAGGAGTTCAACTAACTACCTTGTTTTCTGACTAGCAGTTTTATGCTTCTCTGTGAGTATGACTCTTCAACAATTCCCCAATACTTAAGACTCATGAAACTTGACATTTTCATTGCCAAAAGATTTACTGCTCTGTATCATGGCTTCTTGCTCTTCACTCCCTGCCATTCTGTGGTGCCATTTCTCTACTATCTTGTGGTCCATTTCTGGGCTGTTGTTTGAATGTAGAGTTTATCTTTAACAGGGACCTTTAACTCCTCTTCTGAAAGCAGCTCAAAGGCCATTCTTTGATGACTCCAGATTCAAGTTGTTAATCCTGACACACCACTGCCACCTCATCTCTGACAACTCCAGCCAGGTTGTCTTCAGATCCAGATTTGTAGGAAGGAAAGCCATGAAGCTTCTGGCCCTGGCACCAAGTCATTGTCTTGATGAGTCCTGCAACTTCCCCTGAGTCCCAAAGAAAACATTTTGTGCATTGTGGAACATTAATTGAACACAGAGGATTCCATGCTATACCTACAAGTGCCTGTCTGATTTTGGTGTGACTGCCAACCTCCACACCACTGTCATCCCCAGAAGTGATGCTGAGATGCAAACCCCTTCACATACTCAGGCCTCACAGAATGAGGCAGAAGCCAGAATCCAACATCATCACCTGGATGGACACAATTCAGTGGCTGAGGCTCCTCAAAACCATAACTACATTTCACTTTAAACTCCTTATCTTTGGGTAATGTAAAGTCATGGAAGAGAACTGAGTGGATTTGCCCTCTGTGACAACTGCAGGCAAAGCAGTAAATCAAAGGAGAATGTGGTCTGTGTTAAAGGCAGTCAGTATTTTCTAGGCCATGTTCTTTTAAAATACATAGACATATGATGCACGAAGGGTTTGTTATTATAAAAAGGGTCTTTAAGTACCTCAGTCTTTTATCCAGAACATGATTAGGAACTTTGTGTTAAAATTTAAGATGCCTTGGGGCCCTGCGGGATGGCTCAGTGGTCTAAAGCGCCTGCTTGGGGAAGCTTGGGCGGCTTCAGGGACCGCGGTTCGATCCCGGGCACCACATGCTGTGCCAGCCCTGCCCTCGGGGTGGGTTGAGCCGGCCATAAAAATGAGTGAATAAACAAACAAAGGTTCTGAAACAAGAAAAAATAAATAAATAATTTAAAAAAAAAAAAAAAAAATTTAAGATGCCTTAGAAACCATATAAAAATTTGAAAAAGTTCTACCTTTCACTCTACCTCTTCGAGCACCTCAGGAGAGATTGTAGAATTCTCAAGCAGTTGGAGGGAGCTCTAGGTGGAGCAATCTACTTTGGCAATTTGTTCCCATATTGGCCCAGAGAAGCCATTTACCACCTTGTTTTGGGTTATTTCAGCTGCCACTAGGCATTCTTCTTCAAACACACCTGCACTGCTTTATGGACCCTGTCCCAGTCGGGAGAACGTGATGTGTTTACGGCTGCATTCCAACATCCTGTGCGTGCACTTCTCTCTCTGAACTCACTGGGCTATCATGGAGCTTTCTGCTTTTCATTTGAATCCTCTTCTAGACTGAACTTCAACCCTGGATCTGTCTCATGTTTATTCATCAGTGCAATTCTTTCTTCAACTCAAATGAGCACAACATTGGGGTCATTTTGTTTCGTGGGCTTTAATCCATCTCCCTCCTGTGCCTGCCAACTTAGAGACAGTCTTAAATGCTTTTTCCAGATGTACCTCTTCGTGATTGAAGAAACCCTTTGCCATTCTAGGATGCTTGAACTTTTCTAGTAAACTCTGATTCTGCCTGCCCCTCCCTCGTCTCCACCCTTGATCTTCATCTTCAGCTTCTGTCTTTTAAGAAGGGGGCTTGCTAGCACATGAGTCCGTTGTTCATTTGGATCCCTGAAATTCTTTTCTGGTGTACTCCTTGATTTCTTTTGTAGTTTTCTAATTCTGATAGTAGGACATTGGGATCAGGCTGAAATGCATCCATCTTTCTCTTTCGTTTTCTTACAATGAGTTGGACTTGTGCATGACAGTTCTTTTTTGGTTGAAAACCCCCCAAACTCCAAAGTGGCTATTTCCTGAGGGTCTCTTTTTTATTCATAGAGGACCAGCTCTAGCCTTTGCCAGTCTGGGCACAGTCAGGAATTCTCTAGCTTCCTGTGATTGTTCTTCACTCAGTAAACATTTTTCTCAGCCCCTTCCTTACCAAAGATAGCATCCTACATACTGTGTTTAAGAAGAGAATGTCCCAGGCCTTGCCCTGAAAAGACTTGCAGGTTGATGGAGAAAACAGATTTAGTGATGTGCATTTTATGCATAAGGAATTAGCAATGAAGCAGGGATGTGTGGAATGAAGCATCCCACAGCAAAGAATGGCCTATGTCATTCACAGTGGAGTGTGAGGGGAGGCATCTTAGTCAAACTGGGCTTTGGAGCATGATGAGCCATTTATGGAGCAAAGCTAGCCAGGACCTTCATGGTGGAAGGAACAACACAGGGTGAGGGCTAGAAACCTGGAAGAGAGTTGGATGTATCCATTCTGCTTGTGAGCCAGAGATTCATCCATCTTGCCCTTATGCATTCTTTCCATTATTACAAACAGAATATGGGGTTGCATGGATAGATTAGTTACCTTCTCATCACTGCAGCATAATATTTGACAACCACAATTTAAAGTAGAAGGGTTTATTTTGCCTCACAGTGTGTAGATGTTTCAGTCCCTAGTTATCTGGATCCAAGGCAGGGCAGCACGGCAGAGGAGCTTGGCAGAGGAGAAACAGGCCACTTCAGGGTCACAGAGTGGATCAAGGGAGGAAGGAGAAAGATACACTTTTTCAGGCCAAATCCCCACTGACCCAATGAGCCACCTCCCCCAACCCCACACTTAACTCTAAGCTCATCAGTGGACTAATCCACCAGTGAATATCACACCTCATGGCCCAATCACTCCTCAAAAGCTCACCTATGAGTGTATGAGACTCTGAGGGGACATTTAGATATAAATTGTAAAAATGGATTACCAGGAAAGGTTTAAGCCTATATGCAGAATGAGCAGGACTGGGGCCCTGGGATAGAAAAGGAGGAGGGAAATACGAACCACTTGAACATTTTGTGTACTGAGATGTGACCCTTAAAGGAGCCTTGGATCTTTGTAGAAGAGAAAGTACTTAAGGAAGGACTGTGCTGCTGAGAGTGAGCCAGTAAACGGTTCCAACTGGGGTCAGTATTGGAATACATTGGCAGTCCTTTTCACTGAGCTTGAGACTCACTTTCAGTTACCTTTGTCACTCTCTTTGAAAAACCTCATGAGAGATTAGGGTGACAACATGAGGCTTTTAAGTAGTTTAATATGATTTCAATTTCATTTTAATTTTTAATGACATTTTAAATAAGTTTCTTCTAAAAGAGCCACAGGTGTGAAAAAATGTCGATAGGGATTGCAATATTTCAGTACTAGGACATCAGTGCATTTAACAAGACCTGGCATATCTCTTCAAGTATAAGCAACAAGTGGCTGAAATGAAATAGGACAAAAAAGGGAAAGGGACATGCATGCATGAATATCTCTTATCTTTCTGTTTTGCTGGTGCTTCTACTTTTTGAAAGTAATTGCTGAGCTTCTGGCCTCTTTGACAAATATCCTTTTCATATGATAGTTGTGCTGCTTTAAAGACAGTACAGATATCTGAGCCAAAGATATTCCTGTTTCTTTTGGAAGCAACTGAACTGACAGATACACCTGTCTATTTTGTTTCCAAGAAAATGTCTTGTTAGAAATGTGTGAAAATATATTACATGACAGTTGCTGAAAAAGACACAGCAATAAACTGGTTGTGGCTTTTGAGCCAGATGTGCACCATGTTTAGAATTTATTGTGCTTTTCTGTGTGCTAGCTCTACGCTTAAGTATACGGGGAGAAATGTGTTGCTCTTGAGTGAAACCTCTTATGTGAGTGGATGACATCTTTCTCCATTTACTGATAGGAACTTAAGAGGAATCATGGCAATTGGAAATATTCACTTGCCTCACACACTTGTGCCACTGATAAGACTCTAAGGGCTTGCTTTTGTTGTGGCTCTGGAGGTGAAAAGACTTAGCCAACAAACATTCATGTTAAGTGGTACAGTGTTTTTCCCACTTACACAATAACAAAAGAAATGTGTTTCATATCTGATTTTCATATTTTCAGTCTCTGCCTTTTAATCTGAGGTATTGTCAACCCTAATAAGACTTTAGTTAGTTAAAAGACTCAAGGAGACATCTTTTATTGCAGATCTCTGCGAAACTCAAAGCAGCCCTTACTCAAGTTCTTAGACATTTGTTTTTCTATGTGTACTCAGTGAAACAGGCTTCTAGGCATTGAAATAAATTCCAAGTCATGACCAGTCTGCTTTTTTAATGCTATCTCATTTTTTATTTCAATTCTAGTGGCACATTGGCCTCGAATGGTTAAAGATCTGTTTCGTTTCCTTGCCAACTGGTATTATGTTTCCATCTTTTTGTTAATTCTGGGAATCTCAAGAGTTGTTGCTAATCATGTCTTACACTGTCATGGCAGACATTTGGTGGTTTCAGGTCAGGCGGAGCATCTAAGCTTGCCCTAAGAGAAGGACTAAAACAATGCACAAGGGGCAGGAAGCCCAGGTGTTTTGTGTGGGTGTTGTTCTCAGCAGCTCTATACTTTACAAGGGGTGGTTAATGTATTTACTCCAGCAAAGCAAAATGGGGCCTCAAGATGCTCAGGAGTTAGAATCCAGGATGATCAGTACTTGCTTGGCTTCAGAGCCCGTGTTCTCCTTCCAGCTCCCTACCAGGCTGGCTGGAGAGTCAAGACGTAACCATGAACGCAGGCCTGGAAGTTCTGAATAAAGGCTAATACAACCACTAGAGTACAGCGTTCCTTAGGATGCAGGGGTGGATGGCTGTGCATCTTCTAGTCAGCAAAGGCTGTGCGTGAAAGCTGAGGAGGTAAGCAGAAATGACAGGCAAGGAGGCACTGAGGAGGAGAAGGAGGCAGACAAGGAGGGGAAGACGGAGTGCTGGGTGTCAGAGACTGTGGACAACTGTGCACGTGTACATGTCAAGGAAGGCTCAAGAATGTGTAGCCAAGTGCCGTTTAACTGAATATCATGACATTTAGAGGCAATTATCCTGAATTTTCCTTTGTACACAGAAGAGTTGGTGTCTTAACAATGAGAAGAATGGCATGGTTTTTCTTTTTTTTTTTTTTTTTC
>PVJA010013070.1:0-50377 GCA_004027025.1 Myocastor coypus
ACAAGGAAGTGCACATATATACAGTATATCAACTAGGCAGCCTCTTTAAATGGAGAGTAATACTGGTTTTCAAGTATAAACCTAGTTTCTATAAATTGACTGACGTGTGGACAGAATTTCTTAACCACAGAGTCTGGACAAGACATGTCATTGAATTAGAAACAGTTTTCTTTACATGTTTCCCATGTATGGACTTGATGCTTGACCCTCCTATTCCATAGAACTTCCAAATCACCAATTGTCTTAGGGGAGCTGCTCTTAGGGTGCCAGATTTACTTTGTTTTCCAAGGAATTCAGAGTTTTCTATCACAAATCACACTATATAAAGACATCCGGACAAGGGTAAAGACAGTTTAGATAGACCCACAGGTGAATATAACTTTAAACTTGCTAAGAATTGCTTATCAGTAGTTAGTTTGCAGACAACTGGTATGGCATTGTCTCTGAGCTGCTAAAACTCTGCCTGTATTGTGTCAACTTTTATCTTTAGAGATAAAAGGAATGCCTCTTTTTAGCAATATGTAGATTTCAAAGCTCTCAGACAAGTATATGTTCTGTTGAATAGAGTTCAGAGCCCTGGAAGTGATTGCCTAAGGACAGGTAAGAGGAGACAAAGAAACCAAACACAGTGTCCTCTGCTTGGTTGACACCAGCTGGTCTCAATAGGCATATTGATGTCAAGACAGTGAAAATAGCTACTTCTCTAATGCCTCTTTTTTTCTTCCATCTTTTACTTTCTAAGGGCAGGTATTGAAATAATGAGTGTGCAGAATAGTGTTCGTTTTCTCATGGTAAATCCAGAACGTGAAGCACAGGCTCAGTCAGCAGAACTTGGTCTTGGTAACTCAACTTCTATAAAAACATGCTTGTAACTTTTGTCATACTGTTCCAATCATTATATGCACACTGCCTCAAAATGTATCTCTGAGTCTTGGTTTATTCAAAGGTTTACTCCAAATTTATGTTTCCAGTTTCACTTTCAGAGGCATAGGACATCAGTATGCTAGTGATAGAGCCACTCTGCTTGGCACAAAAAACAAGATCCATTATAACTGTCTTAATTCCTTTTATTAATCTTCCTAAACTAGCTTGAATCATATGGTATACTTTTACATAATTATGGTATAAGTGAAAGGCTTGGGGGAAAGTACAGCCACTATGGTATCAAAGCAGAACAAATATTTGTAGAAAATTTCTGCCATAACTTAATAATTTGCATATGAGCCCCTGTACAAAATTTGAGTTATTCCTGGGGCTTGATCCAAAAGAACAAGTCTGTGGCCCACCTCTCAAAGACCAGAGACGATAATGGATTAGAAAAAGGTCAGAGTGAGTGACAATGCCAAGAATAACGACAGAGGGACCAAAAAGTCAGAATAACAGTGTGACCAGGATTCTAAGTCAGTACACATGGCTGTGAGTCCATACATATGCACTGTCTTCCAGCACCCTTCACTAGGCCTGGCCTCAGCTGCCTCATGCGCTGACACTTCTCCTGGGCCATTCCTGCGAGTTCCTTACAGCCCAGCTCTGCGAGGGCTTGGATGTCTGCGAGCTGTCCCTAAAGCAGTAAGAGCAGTGGCAACCGAAGCTTTCCCAGCTGTTTGTTTTACTCCTCTGTGTCACATGAAGCCAGACAATGTTGCACTTTGGTGGTGTGCCTTGTAGTATTTGTCTGGAAGAAGATTGCAGAAGTCTGTCATGTTGAAACAGAAGTTTGCATCATGATACCTGGGGAGACCAACACCCCACCTCAGTAGTTGTCTTCTACTCTTTCAGTGCCCTCTGCTATGCCTTTGTTCCTACCCTACAAAAGTCCCACTCAGCACATTGTGTTAATACAACCGCCTACAGTTGTACTCTGCATATACCTTCCACCCCTAGCAAAGACCTGGTAACCACAGTGGCCCTCTTTCAGGGTGATGTTCCTCTGGTAGGCCAATCATTAAGGACTTGGTGATGATATGAGGACTGGGGCTTGCCATGGATAATGAAGGGCACACATCCAAGTTAGAGACTGGGATAGAAAGCCATGGCCAAATGCTAAGCACAAAAGAATCGGGGCCAGGGTTGGGGGAGCAATACATTTTAGAACTGGAGAGCTCTAAGCTCCAAACTGATAAGCTGCAAAGGACCTTGATACATATAGAGTGGACCAGTGTCTGTAACAGGGCAACCTTAACTTTTATCATTTAACATTTCTAAGCCTTCCTTTTCATATCTGCAAAATGAACTATAGCATTAAATACAATTGCTTTTTGGCCTTTTGGCTAAAATCAAGTGTACATTAGACTTTCACCACACATTCAACTCAATAAGAAATAGGAATCTGTGAGAATGACAGAAACCATGTGCCTACTTCTGCAGGAATCCACAGGAAAAACAAGCTGAGCACCCCTTATCCAAAACCTTGGGACCAGAAATATTGAGGACTTCAGATTCTGAAACATTTGCATATATGCAATGAGATATCTTGGGGAGCAGATGCAAGTCTAAACACGAGGTTCATTTACATTTCACTCACACTTTATAAAAATAGGCTGAAGACAGCTATATAAAATTTTTGGTGCAGCTTCATTTTGATTGTGGCCCATCACTTGAGGGATTTAGAAAGTTTTAGGTTTGGCAGCATTTCAGGTTTTAGGTTCTTGGATGAGGGATGCTCTGTCTATATAAGACATAGTTCTTATTAAATGAGTCATTGCTTTGGGGGAAGGAAGAATCTGTTCCACAAGATGTCCAAAGTATTGATATAAGACACTTTACTAATCAAGTATCAAAGGTAGGCAATCCTTGATGCATTAGAATTTCTGAAAAGGGAGGCATGAACCCCTGATTGGGAACAGTGGGCCTGCACTTTAATAGCTTTATGTGCTACTGAGGTTGAACGCAAGGGCTTGTGTATACCTGGCAATTGTTCCACTATTAAGCTATGCCCATAGCATATGCATAGTGTTAGACACTATCTCGATTTGTAGTCCATGATGGCCTTGAATTTCCTGTTTAGCCCATGCTGTCCTGGAAATCACAATCCTACTGCCTCAACTTCCCCTGCTATGGGATTAGAGGCATGCGTAAATACATTTAGCTTTTTATTTATATTTTGAAGCATGGTCTCGCTAAGTTGCCCAAGCTGGCTTCCAACTCTTAGATCCTCCTGCTTCAGCATCCTGAGTAGCTGGAGTTTTAGGCATGTGCCATACATAGTTAATGGTAAAATTTCCCTAGAGAAGGGTATTCACATTTCCCTGCATTGGTCCGCATTCTTCCACAGAATTTATTTGAGAGATTATATATTTCAGAATTGGTTTTTAAAAAGTCAGTTTTACTCATGTATTTCTCTACTGTTGACATTCCTGAGCCTTTACCCAAAAATATTGCTGCTTTTGCTACCCCTTCAGAAAGTCACAGGCCAAGAGTGTTCCACTCCTGATTCCTTTCCACCTGTCACATTGATGCTGATGTTTGTGTTTAGGGCATAAAAAGAAACAAAGTCTTCAAGAATCTTTTCTCTGGCCTTCTGGGGTCTATTCTTGTAGTCTATAGTGCTCCTTTGTGTCTCTAAATGTGGGCCATTTCCTCAGGAGAATGAGGGCTTGTCCAGTAAGTGCCACTTTGCCCAGCCAAACTCTAATGTAGAAATCTGGATAGACAGTGTGAGACCCAAACTTGCTTTGTTCTGGGCACCAGAACTCATTCTCTGTGAACCATGAGCAACCTGCTGTCTGTCTGTCTGTTCCACTGCAGCAGTCACAAGAGGGACAAGGCTACACAGTGCCATTCCACTCTGACCTAACAAAATCAAATCTCAGTCCTTCTGAGCTTTGCAGCACTCAGCTGCCAGAGCACATCAGGGTCCCAGTGAGACTCTACCACATTTACAATTGTAACTCATCAGTGTGAAGTTAGTGAGGTAGTCTTTTTGTGGAACAGGAAGCACCTGGGGCAGCACTGATAACTTTCCTGCAGCTCTGAGGCAAAGCCAGCTCCTCGCTGCGTCCTGCAAGCCCAGAGCCATAGTCCTCTCCCCGGTTCTTCCCTCTTGCTTCAGGGTCTCTGAGCTTGCTTGTTCTCTTGCCTGCCATTCTTTTCCCAAATACCTGTCCCTGCAGTGTTTGCTGTTCTTAGCATGTAGCCCTCTCTTGCCTACCAGATGTACTGCAGGCTTTCTTGTTTGGGCCTCTCCTTCACTAATTCCAGGGTGGTAAAAAATTTTTGTCTGTTGTGTTCAATGTCATGTCCTCAGCATCAAGAACAAAAGTAGAAGACAGAAGCTTCTTCATAAATAATCTGACACTAGTGACTAACCCTCTTTCTAAGCAAAGACAGCCCCTTTCTGTTGGGCTGAGTGCAGACTCTAGCAGGAGTCTCGGCAGTCACTTCCTCTGCGCCTGGGAGGCACACTGTTCCACCCTAGAGTAGATGTCTGTCGGGCATCTCAAGCCCCATCACTACAAATTAATGAATAAAATATACAGACCTGGGGGGGATCCTGGAAAGGCAGGTGCTGTCCCAAGACCTGAGTTCAATAATGATTTCCTATCTTGTGCTTTTTGCAAGTTCAGTTCAAAAGTACAATTTCAGCACATTGAATCCATTTTGAAGTGGAAGCTTATAAGTTCCTTACCCTATGTGGTAGACGCCCAATTAGGATTTCTAGGAATATATTTTGGCTCCTGAAAATAGATTAAGCTTTCGTTTCTCTCTTTGCTGCCCACCAAATCTTGCCTGGCTTTGCACTACATTGTTGCTGTTTCCCTGGCTCCAGGACGTCTCTTGCTTATAGCCAAAGACGTAAAGGAAACCCTGCTCCTCCCATGGTTACCTCATTGGCTGGATTCAAAACAAAGCAGAGACTAAAAATCAACCAATTGTAGAAAGTAGAAATGGGAACGTAAAAGACAAACAAAAACTAGATGGCTCCTTTTTTTTTTTAATTTATGTATTTATTTGGTACAGGGTTTCCATCCATAGCTCAGACTTATAGTAATTGTCTTGTCTCAGCCTCCAGGGCTGGGGTTATAGGTGTGTACCACCACACCCAGTTTCGGTGGCTGGCAGGGCATGCCCAATGTTCTGCCCAGGGTTCCTAGGCCTGCACATCCTGCAATAACAGGGATCAAACCCTAGTCCTTGTGCTTGCCAGGCAGGCACTTAGAGTGCTGAGCTATCTCTCCAGCTCCTGGATGGTTTCTGAAGAGTAGTAGAAAAAGTTCATCCTCATTGAACACACTGAGTTTCAGGACACATGAAAAGAATGAAGGAAACCCAGGGGTCTAACCGGAGACACTGAGGGCCAGTGAACACTTCCTGTCGGATGTGGGGCCTTCATAGTCTCCATTCTTTTGGAAATAGTGCATGTTTCATAAATAATCAAGGGAGTAGTATTACCATCTCATCAAAGTTTTTGAAATATTTAAAAAAGCATAAGTACTTGTACTACTATTTGCAATCTTATACAAACACTTATTTCTCATTATGTATTTAATATATTTGAATTCGGTGTAGTGTAATGTTTTTCTCTTGTGCTTTGAGGTGAGGAACAGATCCATAAATACATTGTACATGGGCTTTTTTTTTTTTTTTTTTTTTTTTTTTTTTTTTTTTTTTTTTTTTTTTTTTTTTTTTTTTTTTTTTTTTTTTTTTTTTTGTCTTTTTGAGACAGGGTCTTGCTGTACAGTTCAGGCTGGCCTTGAGCTCCCTTTTGTAGCCCAGGCTGGTCTCAAACTCCCAGTGATCCTCCTGCCTCAGCCTCCCAAGTGCTGGGATTAGAGGCGTGCACCACCACACCTGGCTAATGATCTTTTATTTCTTAAAGATTTCAGTTAAGCAAGGCGTGGCGGCACACGCCTGTAGTCCTAGCACTTGAGAGGGTGCAGCAAGTCAGTGCAAGTTCCAGACCAGCCTAGGTTGCAAAAGTAAGTTCAAAGCCATCCTGAATTTCATAGTGAGACCTTGTCTCAAAAAACAGACCAAAAAAAAAAAAAAAAGATTTTAATTAAACTATGGTTTTAAGTCTCTTTTAATTAAAATCATTCAAAAAAGTTGTCCTAATAGAGAATAAATGATAAAGTTTCCTGCTGCCATTACACCAAACTTGACTTTATTTTTTTAATTTTATTAATTTTACTAAGAAAGAAATAACAATGAGAGTTTTAAAACACATTAGTAGGACAGCCACAATAATTAATATAGTGCGTATTGTTGTCTTCATAGTAGTTGTTCAGAGTACAAGATACAGACATGATAAATTTTCTAAACACTATTAGTACACATATTTCTTTTCATTGAACTAAGAGAAAGTAGTTCTATGTACAGTCCAATAGACCATAACAGTAGTGGATTGTAGCAGTACTGGCATTGTCAGAAGCTGTTGACGTGAGCCTTTTACAGCTCAGCATATTAACCTGGCTTTACTTTTTATACCTTATGATTAAACTTTTCTGCTGGATGGTTAAGGCCAAGTTAAATCAAATCCTATATAGAACGCAAAAGAAGAAATAAATATGGAAAAGCATAACACAGCTAAATGGAAATCAAGAACTTAAGGATGAAGCAACAAAGACAGCAAGCAGAAAAGTTAGGAAGCATGCAGGGGCAAAACCATGCACCTATATACACAGGATGGATAATTTAGACAATGGTCCTAAGAATCTCCAACAGGTTTTTGAAACTGGCAGTTAATTGGTAGAATTCTCACCCTGACTATATATGCTAATATCTGTGAACCAAAGTCACCATGGAGCCAGTTTGCTCAGCAAACCTGCCACTGTTAACACTTAAGCAGAGCCAGCTAACATACTGAAGTGCTATTCAAATGGGAGCAATCAGGTTTAAATAAAGTTAGCAGGAGAAAGCAAATACAGGGTATGGAAGAACAATGGCGACAATGGGGTCTTTAACTGTGTTAGAAGATTTCCGCCTTCATGGCTGGAGGTGGGGACTTACACCTAAATTGCTGTCATTTAAAAAACATAGCACACACCCTGCCTTTCTAAATGACTCTTCCTGCCCTTAACGTTACCTTGGGAATTCTAAGTCAGCTTTGATTCCTTGAATTATTTTTTTTTTCAACATATCTTTTCCTCCTCTAGTCCTGACTTTCTCTTTTGTGTTCATTCCCCCAAAGGGAGCATCTCTCCTCCTTGACACTACGGTCTTCTTTTCTCTTTTTCTTTTATTACTTTCTCCCCACCTACCCCGTTCCTTGCTTCCTTTCGTTTGCACTAACTACAGGCTTTAAAACAGTAGCAGCTTGCAAACAACATAAAAATTTCTAGTAAAGAACAAACACTTCTCCTCTTGAGTAAGTACCTTATTAAAACTAGAATAAGTGTGTTGCTGAAAACAACTAATTATTATTGCATACTAAAATGAGACTAAATTGTTAGCTCTGAGAAGTTCCTGACAGTGTTTTCCAAGAATGACCCATTTTGCAAATGTTAAATTCACAGTCAGCATGTGAGGGCTCCCAACCCAGCTTTTCCTTTTTTCTTATCTGAGGTTATGGACCTCAGGAGAGCAGGGGAGGGTTACAAGGTCAAAGTCTTTTCCTCCTTGGAACTTGCTGCATGCTGGGAGAGGCCTGCCTGGAAAATAGATGCTTTGGAGAAGAGGTTGGGGGGGTCATGATTTTAATTCTGTTAAGGAACAGCTGGTTTGAGTTTCTTTCCACTCCTATCTCCTGCTCCTTTCCTCACAAATCCATGGAGAGGGACGAGTTGCTCCAAAGAAACTGGCAGCATAAAAATACACCTATTGACTTCAGCACTTTAAATATGTCCTCTTTGTTACAGTTAAATACCAAGTGCTAGAGAAAGAGGTTAGATTTTATACAATTAACTCTATCTGAAATATGACCAAGACCATAGTCAAAAGAACCTTTCCAAATAGAGGATATGTGACTAGAAATTTCTTTTTTTAAATAATGTTTTTAACTAAAACTATAATGGAATAAGTCTAACAAAAGTCTCTGGAGTATTTGCAAGCTGAATTCCGAGCAGCAAGAGGGCTGCAGAGCGAAGGCATGTCAGGTGGTCTGCTCCTCCTTTCTGGGCTGGATACACTGTCTGTCAGACACTTGCCTCTTATCTGTCTTCCCACAAGCATGTCAGGGGTAGGGGTGAAGTGGTGCGCAAGGACTCCTGTGGAAACAGGTGCATGAGCATCCCCTTGGTCCAGGTATGACCTGCCCCTCTACACACTACAAACTACCCAGGACTTTAAAACTCAAGTCTTTTCAAAAAGGACTTTATGCTAATATTAAATTCATAAATTCAATATTTAAAGTGAATATGTAATGTTGGTAAAACAGTAAAAAAGAGCAACAGGAAAGAGGTTCAGAAAAAAAATTAAAAACAGTATATGTTTGGTTCTTTTTATTTAGGTTTTGAAGTATCTCCCACTTTTTCTCATCCTGCATGCATGCATGTACACACACACGGAATAAAACTCTCATCTCTCAAATAAATGGCAAACCAGTAACAGATTTTGTGTCTGGCTCTGTAGCACACTGGCCTCGGGCTGTGTTGGTGTGTGGCTCAACAGCAATCAGAGGTCATAATTTCATTGGCAGTTAGCATCGGGTTTAATTTTTCTAGCATGTTACGTTGACCAAAATGTCTGGTTTCAGTTAAGCTCAGACACTGACTGAACGGTCTCTGAGTAGCGTGGTATCCTAAGGTACCTGAGGTGTATGGAGCTAATTGTTTTCAATCGCTTTGCTTCCTAACTGCAAAAGCGTGTTTTCTGAAGCACAGTAACAGTAGTTGTTGACCGTATAGTGTTTATTTCTTTGAAAAATATACCAAGAGGTAAAAATGTCAATTTCACAAGACTGCCACCTACTGATTGACAGAGTTGAAAGCCACTTCAATTGAGGTGTTTTTAAAAATAACTATACATTCTTTAAATGTCTTTTAAAAATTGCCGTGTCTTATGTTCATTGCATTTCAGGAATGTGATCAGGTTCATATAGATGATGTTTCTTCAGATGACAATGGCCAAGACCTAAGGTGAGCACCCTGAAATGGGAGATGGTCATTTCTTTTTATAGCTTCATTGCTCAGCTAATTAAAATGCACTTTCTGTTTGGTTAACTTTGGGCTTTTCTTGCATCAAAATAGCACATATAACTTTGGAACAGATGGCTTTCCTGCTGCAGCCACCAGTGCTAACTTATGCTTGGCCACTGGTGTCCGTGGTGGAGTGGACTGGATGCGAAAGTTGGCCTTCCGCTACAGACGAGTAAAGGAGATCTACAACACCTACAAAAATAATGTGGGAGGCAAGTGACTACCACCCATCCACATCTTAGGGGCAGGTTGAGACAGTCATGTGAAAGTTCTAGAACCTTTCCACCACTTCATGGAAAGTTCTACCACTAACTTTTGGGTTACACTGTTTTACCTAGGATGGGTTTTGTGGGACAGTTTCATCTACCTGTAAGTTACTTTAGAACTAGCTGGCTTTACCCCTTACTCAGGGGTGTGACCTGGGCCAAGTTGTTTGACGCCTCTAACAATGAGTTATCCTCCCAGCAAAATACCTTAGCAACACTTGCCCAAGTCACATGGAGTGCTATAATCTGGTAGGTGTTGCATATAAGCTTATAATATCTTTTCACAATGGTCCACATAGCTTCAGCATGAGACAGAATATGTTCACTTAATACCAAAGATTGTAAGAATGGTGATAATTTCCAGCATGACTGCATCTAGCTGCTCAAATACTGCCTGCAGGAAGTCCTGCACTTTCCTTTAGGTAGGAATTCTCATAAGTCAGCCTCTCCCAAAAGGCAGTAAAATGACTACCAGCAGATCCATGTCTCTATCCTGCTCTCTAGTACCTGTATAGAGGTGGCACAGATATTTTTTCAATAAATTCAGCAAAAGTTCTGGGACATATTCTCTGGCCAGGCCAAGGCCACACACCTACCCTGTAAGTCAGAAGGTACAGCCTGCTTTCCCAAACTGCATGGTTAAAGCAAAGGGAAAAATAGAAGGCCTCTGCCAAGAAAGAAGGTTGCTCAGAAGGACAAGTCAATACATGTTCCTTGGGGCAGCGAGATAGCTCTGTGGCACAAGTGCCTGCCTGGTAAATGCAAGGTCATGAGTTTGAACCCCAGTCCCACAATAAATAAATAAATAAATAAATAAATAAATAAATAAACAAACTAATATTCCTTGTAAACTAAAGATGCATTTGTCAACTGAATGAGAATTACTATGAAGAGAATTACTCTAAAGCTTAAATGTAGGAGTAGTAGTTCTGCTAAGTATTCATTATTCACAAAATAATAAATAAATATTTATAAAACCACAGCTATATCAGCAAGGCCACTGTGCATGTGTTCATGTGTGCTTTTGAACCCACAGGTCTGCTGGGCCCAGCAAAGAGGGAGGCCTGGCTACAGCTGAGGGCCGAGATTGAAGCACTGACCGACTCCTGGTTGACCCTGGCCCTGAAAGCTCTCTCTCTCATTCACTCCCGGTGAGGCGCTCCGGGAGCTTTTGCCAGGCTGTGGGCACTGCTCATGCTTGTTCATTTTGGAGATTTATTTTTCAACAGTCTTTTCTTTTCCTTTCTGTTCTCACAGAACGAACTGTGTGAATATTTTGGTAACAACTACCCAGCTCATCCCAGCCTTGGCAAAGGTCCTGCTATATGGATTAGGAATTGTATTTCCAATAGAAAATATTTACAGTGCAACTAAAATAGGTGAGCTATACTTTTTTATTTTTGTTTTTAAATTGACCCTCATAAAAATGAAATCCCCTTGAGAAGGTACTTTTTTTCAGGATGCTAAATACATCAGAAGATTAGAATAATTTTCAAAACTTGCTTTAGATATTAAGAGAAATATGAAAAATACTCCATATAGCTAAAGCCATACATTTTCTCTGTACTAGCTGATAATATCTGGACAACTTAAGTGTAAGTAGCAACATCACTTGTGAGTTATCTTATTCTTTTAAACAACATCAATAAAAATATTTTGTAACCTAAACTGAACAGTAGTATAAAACTATAAAAAATAGAAATGAAATAACTCCCCAAACACTCTTATTATTATGGATAATGTTTGTTTTTTTTCCTTTGAATTCAACATGACAATTTATTTCCCACTTTTGCCATGGAGATACAAACATTAGGCTTTTTGCAAGAATAAAACATAGTTGGGGGAAAAGAGAAATATGAAGTTTAATTAGAACATAGACTGAGACAGAATAAGAATAGCGATAAAAGATGTGACTGTCCTGTGGGGATCAGATGTTTAATTATAAACCATATTATAATGCAATGTGTAAATACGTACTTATTAGTTGTCTACTAGATCTTCAGAACTGTAGTGAGCATTTTACACATTGTAGCTGGCTTTTACATTCTACAAATGAGGTAATTAGAGCTCTGAGTCTTAATTATTCAAGTGAATACCTGTGTCTGATTCCCAGGCCCAGTCTCCTTTCTGTACCCTCGGGGCAGTGCTAAGTACCTAAGGAAGGATCCATTCCCAGCCAAGAGGTGGCAGAGGGCAAATGCCAGTGAAAGGAAAGGAACAAATTGACATTTAAGCTAGGTATAAAAGGCCAAGTAGGAGTTTGCCAAGTAGAAGTATTACTTAGATCAAAAGAGCAGAAAAGATGAACATGTGTTACCTACTGAGAGACTAGAGTAGTCCTGAGTGGCTACTGTGCAGATCCCCCAGAAAGTTGAAGCTGGAAACATAGACTTGAGTCTAATCATCAGTAGCCCTTTAATAGGGAATAAAATCACTAAGCTTCTCTTCTGGAGGGTTAACAACTTAAGTTGGCAGCCCAAAAAACTAGAGAAAAAGAAGGGATACAAGAATAGCCAATATTTTGGCTCTAGCTCTTCAAGGTCAGTGAGGACCCAGGACATAAAAGAACCTGCACTGTAACAACCTGTAACTCAGTGGAACCCCAAATTTCCTGTTCAAGGAGATTATGGAGCCACAGAGGAAAGGGATCAATGTTGTACAGGGTGCCTAAGGAGAGTCACCTAGAGAGAAAACATTCTCTCAGGCTTTCATAGAGAGCAAACTGGCCAAGCAATGGCCGTGACTCATCCAGATGGCTGACACTGACAACAGTTCTGCAAACCACACTACATGGTTTCAGGGTAGATTCTGAGGGCACCTGACCTTGTCAGATACAAAAGTTACATTTTTTTGTAGTATAGGTCTTGCTTTATCTTGGTTTTAACCATCCAGCAGAAAAGTCTAACCATGAAATATAAAAAGGAAAAAGCCACATTAATATGCTGAGTTGTAAAAGGCTCAAGTCAACAGCTTCCGATAATGCCAGATGAGCTGACAATCCACTACTGTCATGGACTATTGGACTATGTATACAGCTACTTTCTCTTTCCACAATGAAAAGAAAGATCTATACTAATGACGTTTAGACAAGAAATCATGTCTGCATCTTGTACTCTGAACAACTACGAGTTAGACAACAATGTGCAACATATATTTTTTTTTAATGAGCAGAACATATGTGTGGAGGGAAAGAAAGCTCCTGTCCAAGAGAGGGACAGGAGGGGGGTCCTCAGTAGGTGTCCCCCGCAATGTATTATTGTAAAAAATTGAAAATAAAAAAATAAGTAGCCCTTTAAGCAAATGAGTGTAATTTTAGGAAATCTACAGGGAAAAGATAGCCAAATAGCAGGGAAGATGTACTATTCCTGACTTAACTCCATCTAAAGAAGGGATTGAAAACAAGAGTCCTAGTAGGTCTAATTTGCATCTCTTTGCATTCATATGCTTTCTGTGCTTCTTCCTAGTATTGAATAAATGACCCCAAAAGAATGGCTTGGGTAAATGCTTAGAGTACAACTCTCCCACTAGACTTTAATGTACTTAATGTGCTGTATTTGTCTGTTTTACTCTTCATAATGGCTCCAGGTCCAATAGGAAATACTCAAAATGGTTCTGAATGAAATGAATAAAAAAATGAAGGCTGATACAGGGATTTCTTTTAGCCAATTAAATAATAACAGGATTAGCTGGTGGCAAATCAGGTAAATTATATTAATGTTGAGTGAGACAAGCTTATGGGGTACTCAGGTAGACCTCTCAAATTGGAAATATACATACTGAAAGTTTGAGGATGACCTGTACTTCCCCAAAAGGCTAAGAATAGAACACTGGAAACAACTTACAAAATATACCAACTAGAGACTATCCCACGTAGGACAAATTCCTCGTAACTTGCTATAACCAGAAATTTTACATGTTCTCCTGTTCCATGAAAGAACAATTGATTTAAGTAATGTTAATTCTATTTTAATCCATATCAACAAACAGGAAATGTATTGTGCTTTTGAAACTGTGATTATTGTAAGGCTTACCAGCACCTGAAATAAGACAAATTCCAAGAATGTACACAGTAGAAGGGGTCAGTGCTTGGTCCCCCAAAAGGCAGTACATGTGATATATTATATGTCAGATGCATTAAACTTTCACCCCTTATAATTTAAAACTCATCATATAATAAGAAGCTACAGCAATAATTCAGTAAACATTATTTCTAAATGAGCACCTTGTTTGAAATACTGGACCTGATTCTGTATTATTTTGTACCAAAAAAAAGTAAAGAAGACAGAGAGGTAGAAATTATTTCAAAACCAATGATAAGACCTCATTTTTCTATGTTTTAATAAGAAAAGCAGAAACTGAAACTCCAGTAGTTGCTGCTAATTATGCCATCAAATTAAATATACATGAAGGATCTGTGCATACAACCTCGAAATTTTCACTGGAGACAAAATTCTGATGTCATAGGAGGTGACTCATGTCTCCTTTAACAGAGATCTGATTCTCTGAATCAGTTAGGGTGAACGTTTTGTACATTACTTCTAATGAAATTCTAAAACTCTGCTTCATTTTCTTAACCTTTATTGTGAAAAATTTCTAAGAGACCCAAAATTTACAATGAAGGAGCTCGTGCATAGGCAAGAATTTTCTTATTTGAGTCCACCCAACTTCATTACTAAATGCATTTGCTTGTCTTTTTCCATGAGAAGAAAATTACAGAAATGTGCATTTTTCCGCAAAGAAGAAAAAAGTTTCATGACATGTTTGGGTGCCCATTTCAATTTCTTTCTTAAAGCGATTTGATGTTTCACAGTTTACTGGGCAACTAAAGTAGCACTGAAATAGCATCCCTTGAATAAGGCTAGCTCTATTTCATTCTGTCAGATGCAAACTAGAGATTTTAGTGCAAAATACAAATATAAAGCAGACATTTGTTTAAGCAAACAAGCAATTTGTTCATGTGTATATCTGATCCTTATTTGAAAGAGGTGCCAGCCCCACTCAGCCATTCACATTTGAAAACTATAAACTGTCCCATTGTCCTTTAAAATGACCCCATTGGCAGTTCCAGACTTGGAACACCAGTTTCTTCTCTAAGAAGAAACAAAGGCCGCATTAACTGCAGGGATGTGCTGACAGTGTAGCCGCCATGGAAGCCCAAACTAAGTCATGACATGGGAAAGATAATAGACAGATAAAGGTGTTCTGTTACCTTTATCCCACTTTTCCTCCAGGAAAGCATTTATTGAACATGAGATGCCTGGGTGAAGTGGGCAGGCTCTGAGCTTAGTACCCCAAATTACCTGTTATTTATTTCTGGAGAAGTTTTATGAGAATATTTCCAGTAAACACATTAGGATTTGAAGGTCTTTAATTCAACCTGAAAATGAAGGGATAAACTAATTCCATTGTTTATTTTTCCTTGCTAAACCGAAACCAAATGCAGTTATTTTTTTTAAAATCATCCTCAATGGTCTTTGGATCAAATCTTATATTCATAGGGCAACATCTTATGAAACATTTCTTAAATCAAGTTAGAATGTCTGCCAGGATTGCATGCCTTTGTTTAGTCTCAGTTTGTAGGGGGAAAAAACATATTAATGCAAAGCAAGACTTTTTCTTCCAAGTGTTGTACTGAGATTGACTCTTTCTTTTTAATAAATTACTGCTTGGGAAAAGAAAATGTGAACTGTCAGTTTCTGAGGGCCAGAGTACTATATTGATAGGTAATTTATAATTTTCAATTTGCTGTGCTGTTCTACCCACTGCCTGAACAGCACTAGTTCCCAGGTGGGCTGGAGTTAAATCAGAAGTTCAAAGAAAGCATTTTATATAAAATGCTCAGCATTTGTATTTTTTATAATTTATTTTTGTTCATTAGGAAAAGAAAGCTGTTTTGAGAGGATAATTCAAAGGTTTGGAAGGAAAGTGGTGTATGTTGTCATAGGAGACGGTGTGGAAGAGGAACAAGGAGCAAAAAAGGTGAGCGTTCCCACAGCCTGTGTCCTCTGCCTTTTTCTTTTTCTTTTTTTTTTTTTTTTTTTTTTTTTTTTTTTTTTTTTTTTTTGTTTTTTTCTGTTTTTTTTGTTTTGTTTTTTTGAGACAGGGTCTCACTGTGCAGTTGAGGCTGGCCTTGAGCTCACTTTTGTAGCCCTGGCTGGTCTCGAACTCGCACCTATCCTCCTGCCTCAGCCTCCTGAGTGCTGCGATTACAGGCGTACGCCACCACGCCCGGCTTGCCTTTTTCTTAATCCTCAAAATTCACCTAACAGAACCACTGAAGCAAGTTGCATTTTTCTGAAACAGACTGGGAAAGTGCAGAGCCGCGAGCCCTGGGAAAGGCAGAGGAAACGTCCACTAACACCAAGTGACCTTTTCGAATTGTGTGCACAAGCCAAGGGCCCTTGGTGACAGGTCTTTATAGTTGTAGACTTTAGGAGCAGAAAGGCAGGCTCCCCAGTGTAGCCTGCACCCAGAACTGAGAGGACATGCACGCTGTTCTTGAGCCAGCGTGTGTGCCCCTTTCTGTGGCCAAGACTGACATAACATGGTCAGGCAGTTCAAACCTGGTTACCGAGCCTGGATGCAGCCTAAGGGATGGAAGTCGCTACCGGGTGGCCGCGTAGGCTCACAGGATGAAGGGGAAGCTCTGTCCTGGAGGCCTTGACACCACTGCCTTTCTCAGAACATTCAGGACGGAGTAGACCTGTCAGGCTCCTGACTCCCAGTTTGCCCTTCATGCTTCACTTTATTCTCCTGAATCTCTGCTTAGCAGAAGCTGGCTCTTTTGACATCTCACTGTATTATTTAAAAAGGACACTCATATTCTTTAGTCCAGCACTCCGGGTCTCTGAAATTCAGAAACAACCGCTTTCTGTTCTTTCTTCCTCCTACATGAGACACTGCAGTCTCATCAGCTGACCTTTGGTCTCAGTACATTTTCTGTTGCTAAAGCAAAACACCTGAGAATGGATAATTATTGAACAGTAGAGGTTTGTTTGGCTCACAAGCCTAGGAGGTCCAAAGAAAAAGCTTGCTTGCTGCATGATAGCAGGATGCAGGGCATCGCATGTCAAGTCGGAACTAGTGTTCTGGTGCAGGCTTCTTCCTTTTCCTACAAAGCCGCTAGTAGCACCATGATTTCATCTGATCCTAATCGCCTCTCCAAGGCTCCACCTTCAAATACTGCACCATCAGCATATGAGTTGGGAATTAACTTTCCAGCACATGAAAGCACCATGTATTCAAACTAGAATGCTCTGCTCTGCGTCACCCAGCACCCCTCCCCTGAAATTGTTTAGTCTCAATTTGTAGGGGGAAAAACGTATCAATGCAAAGCAAGACTTTTTCTTCCAGCTGTTGTAGTGGGAAGCCTACCTTGAAGCCCTTCTCTCATCCTCTCACTCATTTTTCAATATGCAGTTCATGTTCTACCATTATTGTTAGGAGATTAATTATCACTCACATTGTAAATAGAAAAGCATAGTAGTAAATGGTTGACTCTTTTTTCTAATTTTAAAAATCTTTTATTTATGTATGTATTTGGTGCAGGGTCTTACTATGCAGCTCAGACTTGTAGTGATCCTCCTGTCTCAGCCTCCCAAGCACTGTGACTACAGGCGTGCACCACTAAGCCTGGTTTTGGTGGTCAGCACATCATGCCCAGGGTTCTGGGGCCAGTACAGCAAGTGGTTTTTCTAGAAAAACCCTTTGGAACTCCCAGGCCATTCCTACTCAGCCCTCCTAGTGACCAGGGAGGCATGGAACAGTCTCCACCTCTGAGCACTGTAGCCCCAGGCCAGTGTGGAAATCTACCCTCCTGCCTGGTCTTTCTCTTTGATATTCACCAAAAATTTCCTTTCAGAAGAAAGTTACCCACTGTGGCCTTTTGGCCTGTGGTAGGCAGAGGGGTTATATATTAAAATGGACACTTAAAATTCATATAACACAGATAAAGTCTTTACAGCCCTATCAAAGAGGCTTTATTGAGACAAGGTCTCTCTGTAGTCAGGCTAACTTTGAACTCGCTATATAGTCCTTGCTGATCCTAGAACTCACAGCTATCCTTCTGCCTCAGCCTCCCAAATACTAGAAATACAAGCCTATCAAGGTTTGACTTTTAAATCTTTCTGAGAAGTATACTACTTGTTTGACTTCCCTCAGTACAATACAGAAAAGAATTCTTGGTTTGATGGTAGAATGACAAGCACAGTATGAGGACTACAACATTTGCTGTCTTTGAAAAACAGTTAATGTGTCCAAACATAAGCAGTGAAAACAATGTTTTTTTTGTTGTTGTTGTTGTTTTTTTAATGACCGGCACATCAAAATGAAATTAGGCAGCTACCTACAAAGAGCTTTCTTTTTTACATATTTTTTTACTATGAGTGAGTCCTTCTAGTTTTCAGTTTTGATTTTATGATGACTACATAGGAGTCCAAAAAGATCTGATGCAAACAAGCTCTGTACAGTGAGACCTATTTCTCTATGCATACAAAATATAAATTTTTAAAGAGAATCTAATTCCTAACAACTGAAAAGATTCAGTTTTTATGAATTTATCATTCACTGATAGTTTAAACAGCTTTATGTTTTAACTCCCAGGAGAGTATTTTGTGTACTGTTTTAAAAATAGCATTTAACTATTTTATGAATTAAGAGCTATGATCATAATTTATAATCAGTAATAATGTCTAAGTTTGTTCTGTACAGAAATATAGAATGTCCCATGCTGATGAGAAAAAAAAAAGCCCTACAAATTCCACAATTTACTATATAAAATGCAGATTAAAATTCACAGTAATGAAGTAAGTAAAGAGATGGCTATCCATGCTATAGGATTAATAATCATCCTGATAAATAATAAGAATTGCTACTAAATTCAACCCCTTGTTGCCAAGTCCTTCTTTTAGGCATCTCTAGCCACTATTTCACAAATGCTCACAACAACTCTATGAAGAAGGAATAGATCCACTTTACAGATGGAGCCTAGGAAAGATAAATAACTTGGCCAAATCAAACAGCCAAAGCATTGCGGAAGTAGCGGGAGAGATACAGCGGCACACACCTATGACTGTAGCACTCCAGGAGGGGGAGGGAGGCAAAAGGGGTGTGAGTCTGAGCTCAGCAGGACCCTGGCTCAGAATGGAAAGTGCTGGGGGTGGAGCTGAGCGCAAGGCCCTGGGCTCCCCTCCCAGAGGTGCCAAGGGTTGGGCTGAAGAAGGACACCGAATCAGGGTCTGGCTCCAGCCCTGTCGCTGGCCTCGAGATTTATAGCAAGGTTCCTTCTAACTACAAACTTCCCTTAAGTGTCTCGAACATGATTTCAGTTTTTAAAAGTGTGTATGTTTTAAAATTAAAATGCATTTGTTTTCCTTTTTTGGAGGCAAATAGGGTGTATAACTATACACTTGTCTGCTTTCTCCAGATTTTTACATTCATGATGAAGCTTTTAACAACACATCATTAATTCTCATACTTCAGTTACTGAGCACCTTAAATTACTAAAGAAAATGAATGGCGAGTCAGTGACGCTCTGCACATTCAAGCATGAGAATGTTCCGCAAAATCAAACATTTTGCATTTCTTCAGAATCAATTTTAACCACTTAGCTTGCGTCTCAGTTTCCTACATTCTTTTAAAGTCTACTATAACATGCTACTCATTTCCCTGTAGAGATATTTTTCATCTCCCTAACAATGTGCTTCTGCTAGAGAAAGAAATTTTCTAGCCGCTTATGTTGTTGAAGGTCCCTGGGGGTCTATTCTGTCACCCTCTCTCTGCCAAAATAGTATAAGGTCTTCCATACATAATTTAATCTAACTGTATAATTAATATCATAAAATACTTCTTTCTTTTTTTTTTTTTTTTTTAGTTTTTTTTTTTCTTGTTTCAGAACTTCTGTTTGTTTGTTTATTTATTTTTATGGCTGGCTCAGCCTGCCCTGAGGGCGGGGCTGGTGCAGCATGTGGTGCCAGGGATGGAACCGCTGTCCCTGCAGCCGCCTAAGCCTTCCTACGCAGGCACTTTAGACCACTGAGCCATCCTGCCAGGCCCCTACTTTTTTCAAACAGAAAAGAGTTATTTAACCATGAAATGAGTTGCCTATAGTGCAGTATCATTTGTGTGACCCAGACCTGTATACATTTTTGAAAAAACAGAATGTTAATATTGAGATTACATTTCTACAGTAAAAGTGGCCTTACTAAATTAACTTTATTTACTTTTCAGAAAACTATAGAAAATAAATCTCTTACAAATAACATGGGGGGAAATGGCAATTATTTTCTGCATAAAAAGTGACAAAGACTTTGTCAAAAACTGTTTGGTTTAAATATGAACTCCAAAACTTGTTGAAATCCAAGGTAAAACTGAAAACCTGACTGATGATACCTGACCTTAAATTTAGAATGCAAATACAAGCCACTTTCACTTTAAGAAATATAAAATACTTCAATTTTTTTTAGTTTTACATAGTCCCTTAATATTATAACCATGCAATTTACTGAACTAAGTGTCACTTATTCATTGTCACCTAATGATGATTTACCATATGCCAGGCCTCAGACTGGATCGCATCTTCACACTTAAAAAGCTCTTTTCTGTCTAGAATGAAACAGAGATGCAAATAATTAAAGGCAGTGTGTTAAAAGTTTCATAGTGAGTTGTTGGGATAAACTTCTGAGGGCCTTTGTATATGCACCTCCATATGTAATCTGTCTAGAAATAGTGTGGATATGAAAGTTCCCTGGATTTTTTAAAACAAAAATGGAAATTTTACTTTTTTCTTCTCTTCTTTACTATAGTCTTATCTATACCTGGACATAGAGCAATGAGTTTCTTGTCCTTTTAAGTAACTGCATTGGTATTCTACTGTGTGGATGTGCTATTATATATTTTTTTCATTTTTTTTTACTTTTAATGTATTTAGTAGAGGGTCTACAGGGTCTCACTATATAGATCAGACTCAGAGTGATCCTCCTGTTTTCATCCTCCCAACAGCTGGGATTACAGGCATGTACCACCATGCCCAGTCTCAGTCACTGTCTAGTATGCCCTGGGGGTGGGGCCAGCACAGCATGCCAGGATCAAACCCAGTCTCTGCATCTGCCTAAGCAAGCACTTTAATCCACTGAGCTATCTGGCTGACCAGATGTGCTATTATTTAATCAGCCCCTTGGGGTGGAACATTTGGTAGGTTCTAGTATTTATTACTGAACAAAATTCTACAGTAAATGTTCTTTATGCAGTTTGAGCCCATGCAAGTGTAGCTATGGATAAATTTGTAAAGCTCAATATTTAAGTCAGATAATAAGTGCTTTTATTTCTATTAATACATTTTAAAATAATTTAGGAGAAATTCAATCACATGTAAATATCCACATATTCAGATATTTTTCTTTTCCTCCCTCCCTTTCTTTCTTTCTTTCTTTCTTTCTTTCTTTCTTTCTTTCTTTCTTTCTTTCTTTCTTTCTTTCTTTCCTGTGGTACCAGGGATCTAACTTGGGACCTTGTGCTTGCCCCCGGGCAGGCACTTATACCACTGAGCTATCTCCCTGGCTGTACCCAGATTTTTATGAGGGTAACTTTATATGTAATCAAATGGATAAATATGAAGTACTGAACAGAGAAGGACAGAGTGAGGAGATTTGGAAAGTTTCACCTGTAAGAGCAGCAGGAAGAACACGTTGCATTTTAGTTCAAGACTCAAGTCATGTGCTCTTCTGGTACCCATTTCTCTCAGAGAATGCCTCCCTGAGAAACTAATTTTGGTTAGGATTCATGATTAGCTCTATTTCTGGCCCCTGGGCTCCAGTTACTTGATACAATATCTCCATTTAGTTAGTACATGTCATACCCAACTAAATAGCTGAATGAAGTGCTCCTAAACTCAGCTGTCCTAAACGAGTCTAGCCACTTACTCAGACGTGCTTGGGTGTCCCTTGCTTCCAGATTTCCACTGACTCACATGAATTTTCTCTTCACAGTGCCTCCCAGCCAGTGCACTCACTGTATCACACTGTTACCACATGGTGTCTCTGCTACCTACCTACCACACACACACACACACACACACACCCCTAATTCTGTCATGCCCTCGCTTCATGTTGTCTCTCTGCATTGAGGAAATGTTATCCTCCTTTCCTTTCATTTGTAAGATAAAAATTAGAACTCCTTGGTTAGATATTCTGAGTGCTTTTGTATAAGAAAAAGCTCATTTGTTATCAGTCTCTAAAATGAACACACCATTTTCAGCGCCACCACTTCCAGACTAGTGATTGCAAATGCATGCATCTCCTTCTAACTGGGACTCTCACCCCTGACCACCTACCTCCCCAATGTTATCCATTCTTCCAGTTCATCGCAAGCCCAACTCACTTTCTCCAGCATATACTGGGCTCCTCCCTCTCTGAGTTTGATTCTGAATCCCACACTGCCTCACATTATAGTCAAACTTTTTCATTGGCTCTATCTTATCCTGGCAGTAGACACTTATGTTTCATAGCTAGTATTCATACTACAGCTACAGTGCTATGCAGGTCATGGCTGTTGCTTTGATAATAAAAATCATCAATATAGAAGTACTTTTGAGTTATTTCCATGACATACATTTAAGGAGAAATGAACTGGGGCCCTAGGGAGATGGTGCCATAACGAGATGTCTTCTCATAGTTATTATCAGAGTAGAAAGCACAGCCCAGATCTCCTCATTATGGCAATCCTTCTCTCTTTACCTCTTTTGTCATAATTTCTCTCTGATTTCACATAAGAAATATTTGTTCTACGCTAATGCATAGAAAAAGTGTGCACTCACTTGTCATAGGAAGCTCCTGTAAATGCATAAAATCTTGCATCAATTTTGTGCCTAGTTTAGTTAGGGTTAGTGTTACTATACCATACTACTTCTAATTATTGATCAACAGAATTTTGAACCATAGATCTTCTCCCATGGATTTGGTTTTCTTTAGAACAACCACTTGAGAGTAAGCAGATATATTTTAGATGTGCACATTTTTTTTCTTTTTCTTTCTTTTTTTTTTTTTTTTAAGAAGGAAACTGTAGCAGACATTATTATTCTTAAGTAATCAAACAGTGCTGAAGTTGTACTGTTCTACCAACAGGGCAACTGTTGGTAGAATCTGTCAGCTGTGGTTACAAAACCTTTGGTCTTTTTGCTTTAAAGGATAGCATTATGGTGATATGTCTTCCATACACTACAGATCCAGTTCATCATTTGAACTGGCCACAGGCTGTTCTTGGCCATGTGTCTCTTAGTAATACTCCCCAGGAAACCCAAGGCTGTTAGGATTTCAAGACCAATAAACAAGCCACCATAGGTTCTGTGTAAGTAAATTGTACCTTTGTAGATAGTGTTGTGAGTACAATTGAAAACAGTTACTAGGCTACCCTCAACTTTATACCTGTACAGATGAGACTACAGCTGTTGCATGAGTTGTGTTTCCTAATAAAGGGAAACAACATCTTAACCATGTACCAAAGAATTTGGCTGGAATTTTTTTAGTTCCTTCTGTGTCATTTATTGTATTTCTCACTGTTTCTAAATGTACCACAGCTTTCAAGTTTGCATCAATAGTGATTTTGTTTGTAGAAAAATTGCCTGTGGGAAATCTAATTTCAATTAATCAATATGCAAAAAATTTGATCCTATTCTGAAAAAAAATCATCCCACTTGACAAGTATTCTCATATGTATTTGTGAAGGTATTTATCTTACAAATTCTGGATGGCTATCTGAACAATCTTTATCATTCTTTGTTGTGTAAGATCAATAAAAATGAAAAGCAGCTTTGGGAAAAGACAGTGGATTGCTGGCAAATTAAAGAAAATGTGAACAATACATTTAGAAATAAATTGCTTAAAAATAAATGGCAAATGCAGTAAATGGCTAAATATTGAAGTTATTTTTTATTTTTTTATTATTTTTTACAATAGTTAATACATTGCATAAAGTTGTCTTCATTGTAGTTGTTCAGTACAAGATGCAGGAATGATTTCTTGTCTGAAGCTCATTAGCACAGATCTTTCTTTGCATTGCACAAAGAGGAGGTAGCTGTATATTTAGTCTAATAATCCATAACACCAGTGGATTATCAGCTCATCTGGCATTATCAGGGACTATTGACTTAAGCCTTTTACAACTCAGCATATTAATATGGCTTTCATTTTTATACCTTATGGTTACACTTTTTTGCTGGACGATTCCAGGGTAAACCCTGATGGGACCTGACTGACCTTGTCAGATACAAAAGTTACATATTCTTTGTAACATAGGTCTTGCTTTATCTTGGTCTTCAAGAGTTCTATACATAGTTGAATACTTGAAAACATTGAAAATACTGGCATTCTTATAAAATGTGTATAGAATGAACTTTAGTACTAAAATGAGCAGGATGCTGAGTGGTCCATCATGTGTATGTAGATATGTCTATTTAAATCACATTTTAATATTTGTACATGGGAAAATACACAGAAATGTTCATGATTATTTTGGGGGAATCAGATAAGAAGAGATTTTGAGGGCTGAGGAGATAGCTCAGTAGCATAAGACGCTGCCTCGCAAGCTCAAGAACCTAAGTTTGATCCCTGGTACTGCATGCTGTGCTGGCCCCAAAACTGGCTGTGGTAGTGCACACCTCTAATCCAAGTACTGGACAGAGCTGTGGATCACAGTAGATCAAATTTTTCAGTGTCTTATGAGCAGAGTAGTGATGGATATATGTGTCTATTCTAACCTGTGCTGCTGATAATTTATACAGCTCAATAAAAGGTCTATGAAGAATATTTAGGAGATTCTACAGCAAGTTGCTTTAGACTCAGCATAGACCTAGTAGGATTCCGCGTTTCAGTCTTAACAGCTCTTAGTTAAATCTCTCTTTTCTTTCTTGAAGACTGTTTTTTTTTTCTTTTTTCATCAGCATAACAATGATAATAGCACCTACTTATCTCTGAGCACCTAGCATAGTACCTGATGCAACATCCAATAAATTATTATTAGTATCAATAAAATTTAGTAGAACAGTCCTGCCCTGCACCCGCTGGCCCTTAGAACAGTCATATCCCAACCATATGTCTTTCTCACACTCAGCCAGTTGGCTAAATATCCATTTGTCCTTTATCTTCTATGCCCCAACCTGCAGAGCTATCCTAACACTCTTCTGAATGCTCACCCTGTCATACCTAGTTCAGTTATCAAGTCCTCTTTGAGGGTATCTCCCCAGTTCTCTAGGCAAAAATGTTTCTCTCCTTTCTGCTCCTCTTAAAACACAGAGCTGAAATTTTCATGATTGCTGCTCCATTATACTCACCCACAGACCATGAAAGGATTACTCAGAGCATATGCATATCTGGCTCTTTTACACTTAGATATTGTGTCTACAGGATTTAAAAAAATTACAAATGAATGCATGCAAAATGTTACATCTTGAAATGTAATGAAACTAAGGAGACTATATCCATCTGTAGACCTACAAAAAAACCATACTCATGTCTGAACTATTTTGTTATTGAAGGATAACAAAGATATGTAACTACCCCAAAGTTGTATGGAGCCCATGTTAGAATGTGGTACGTGAACTGAAGCAAACACACTGTTAATAAAGACACTTAGTGGTTACCATCTTGATATATACAACAACCATGTGCTCAATATCAAATTAGTAGCTTTTGTCATTACCTATATGATAAAAACAAAACCCACCTTCTACTGTTTTTTCTCCAACCTAGATTCTCCTCTTAATCTGAAAATTTTCCAAATATCTCAGAACTATAACTGCAAATTAAACTTCAACCTCCTCACTTAGTGCATCTTAAAAATTATTTATGAAATAAGAAGAATTTTGTCCTCTAAAATGTGGCATTACATTTCTCTTATTTAAGAAAAGTACTTTGTTGATGCATAAGTACTTATAGTCTTTTTTAGGTGAAATTTACCATCTTGTTTTCACTTTTCGTGGACTGAAATAATATTCTTATTATTTTTTTTGGTGTGTGGGACCGGGGTTTGAACTCACAACCTTGCACTTGTCAGGCAGGCACTGATGCCAAGGAGCTATTTCCCCAGCCCCAAGATAATGTGTTTTGTCCTGTTTTTCTTCTCTTATTTATTTACATGTTTTACAAACATTCCCATCATTTGCACAAACATTCCCATTATTTGAACTTGGTTTTTAGATCAATGACTCTCACAGCAACTGTGAAACTTATCTAAGAACATCTACAGACCAACCTTAGATGCCCATTTAAAGTTTTTCTTATATGATAGCCATTTGAAGGTCAGTATGAAGAGTAACTGATAGAAATAAATGAAGAAAGAATGGCTGCCTCCTATAAGAGCAAAATTATGTCTGAAGAAAAACATTAACTACTACCACCTAAGGAAGGAAATCTGTTTATACTCATAAAATACAAACATCTTTTAACCTTTCAACCTTAAAAATATGCTACATGCATATTTTGAGGGGCAGACTTTCTCAAGAAAGTTTCATTCATACTGACTATTAGAATTCAAGTTCAAAACTGACATTTGAATTGCAGTAGATCTTGTTAAGAGATATCTATCACTTTCTTAAAAGAAACAGACTCTACATTATATTTTTAAAGTCAGTTCAGTATTCTGCAGAGAGGATCAAGGTTGAATTTTTATTTTAAACCATTGTGATACTAAGAAGCTAGCTGGCACTTTTTTAATGCTGACATGAACATGGTAGTTAAAGCTCAGTAGGTATTAGGAGAGCTGGACGCGTCCTCTGTCCTCACCATGTGTCTGCCCCTCTGCAGCATGCAATGCCCTTCTGGAGGGTCTCCAGTCACTCAGACCTCATGGCCCTGCATCATGCCTTGGAACTGGAGTACCTGTAACCACCGCCTGGACTGTGAAACGGCACAACTGCCCTGTGACCAAGGCCAGATCCAACGGGCTGTGTCTCATGTCAACGCTAGACACCAGAATGCGGCAATTTCAACACACTGATGTGCAGCTGCTGTCTGTCTTGACCTCTGCCCTTGCAGTTGACAGAGGACCACATCTGTCTCCTGAGAAAAGTGTTGACTCTAGGACTGTGAATCCAATGAAAGTAAGCCATGAAAATGTTCTAGCAATTGTAAAGTGTCTTTGCCACAGTACCCACATGGCTCACCCCTATGAAGAAAGGACCTCAAGCACTTCAGCTTTTAGCATTTTCAATGTGACGAACATCTTCTCCAATACAACAAATACGATTGCACAAGAAAAACTGAAATGTATCCTTGAATACCAGTGGAGGAATTTTCTCATCAACAAGGTTTACTTTTTGATGTCTCATACCCAGGGTAATCTATGTATCTCTACTTATTTATGAACAGACTTTTTAACAGATTTACTGAGGTATAATGCATATGCCATGCAATTCACACAAATAGACTTTTTGACATCAAATAACTGAAGAGATGATAACACAAGAAATAAGTGATTAAAGGCCTTTGCCTCATGCTGTGGCAAGTTCTTTGAATATTAGCACATTGCAAAGTAAAATATGTCTAATTTAAGCGTATAATATGTACATCACTGAGACAATCATGTACAGAAAGAATTTTGGGTGTAAATTTGTAATAATGGATGATTCTTTTACATATTGTTTAGTGAAATGATATTGAAAGGTAGTCATGCCTTTATAGTGAAGCTTAAGGCAGTGTGTTCACAACCCCATGTGCAGTGCCTTTTCTAAGGATTGGGTATAAATATGTAGATAATGGATTTTTTTAAAAATGCTGTTGTCAAGACCAAAAGCACGGATATTAAGTGTCAATAAGGATTTTGTTTTCCAAATCTTTATTCCTACCAGTTCTCTGACTTTTTTTTTAATGAGGTTAGGAAGATACTGATTAAAAGAACATAGCAGTTAATTGATTTGAAAGAAATCCAAAGTCCTCCTACCACCTCATTTTTTTTTCATTTCAGTACTAATGTATTATATGTAACTACTTGGAAAAAAATGATTATTCAAATGCTTCATCCCACAGAAAGAATATAGATGATAGATATATTTTATTAATAAAGTGGTTTGTGAATTGGAGACTAGAGAGTTTTCACATGCTCAAAATTATTATTGTGCCTGCGTTTTCTTGTTTAGATAAAAGAGGACATTAGCACAGCTGGAAATCAGCACAAATTTACACTTCCCCCTTTATTTGTACTCTGTCTTCCTTCCCATTAAGTTCATTGTCACCGATCGATGGCCCAGTCATCATCAACAAACAATAATGTCATGCATCGCTTATATTAGGTGTTACATAATAAGCATACATCTGGGGAAATAAAAATTGTCACCTCTGTTATGTTCATAAGAAAGTTTCTCCAAAAGCTATTGATTTGCCTGAATACTTGTCATTCTCCTCTGACGCTTTTGTGCCCACGGAATTACTCTTTGGATGAATTGTCTTTAATATTAAATGTTTGGGGGACGCCAGCCTTGATCCAGGCTAGTAAAGAGCTATTCCATCTTCTTCTACAGGTTCTTGTTGCTGCTAGAATTACTCATTTGTGAATTCTCAAAAGTGTTTAACAGTTGAATTCGTTTCTTTTTTCCTTGTTTGCTTGAAGCAAACAGAAGTTGACAATTTTTAACCCTTTTCTTTTCATGTTTATGCAGGTTGAAAAGATGAAATTTATATTGGCCTTACTGTAAAAAGGTGTGTTGTGTCCACAATTGTGTACAGAATTTTTCTTCATTAATTTTGTGTTTAAATTAATAAAATTGATTTGTGAAGTACTGTATACTTCTTGAATCTCAGGATCATCTTTTTCCATTGGTTCTATGAAGCAGAAGTGGGGTCTTAGTTGCATTAGAACAAAGTCTGAAGCAAGTTGAAGGAAGCAACTGCAGTGACGGCCTCATCAGCCCTGCAGGGGACCAACACTGGAAGGCTGATTTTGTGATCACTGCATGAACGGATGCCTCACAAACTAACAAACTGGACCCTGACTCACATTTGTCAACAATGGAAGAAAATTCAGCATAAGGGATTTTGGATTGCATGTCATAGATTTAGCAACTTAAATATTCAAGGGATCAGGGATAGAAATATAAGACTGTCTCATTTTAAAAAATCTGTGACTTTCTGGACTAATCACTGAACAAGAGCTATAAAACAATACAAGTAACTTCCTCTGAGAATTTAATTTTAGAAATACAACAGTCTTATATACAAGTGTGTGAAAAATCACGTGTATGTTATCTGACCCATTTATCAGCCCCACGATGTGTATTTTCCACATGTATGTACCAGATCAAAGCAACCTGAATATTGAGATGTCCACCCTGAGAAGGCACAGTGATTCGGGAAAATATTTAGAGTGGCGCAGGGGTAGGAGTGAATGGATTATTAGGTTTTAGGTGAAAAAAAGATGACAGATAAGCAAAGTGGAGGGCACTCAGAAAATGTGCTTTCTGACATGATATCCACTGACCATAGCATTTAAATGTTTACCTCTTTGACTATTAAGCAAGGCTCAGATTCCTCCTCCTGGCATTCTAGAGACCTCCAAATGCACACCATGTTTTCTTCTCATCTCTGTCTGTTATTACTGTACTGAATAAATTTCAGTATGGTAGGCCAATACATAAGGCTCTTTAATGAGCCAAACAGTGCTGACCAAATTCTGCCTCCCCCTTCAGAGCATGTCCAGTGCTACGAATGACCCTTCAAGCTTGGGTCATGCAAATCATGGCCAGCTCATGGCCCCCCTTACTCAGGTGCCTTCTCTCCCATGGTGGCAAGCAGTATGAGAGCTCCTTCTCTTGAATGCCCCACCCCGCCTAGTCTTTACTGGCAGAGCATATTCCATTCTATAGGCTGACTCACTGGAGTCTGCCCTTGGAGCTATCCTCAGTGTGGGGCTTGGTGTGAATACTGGAGTTGGTAGAGACA
This sequence comes from Myocastor coypus, assembly GCA_004027025.1. Classification (NCBI taxonomy): domain Eukaryota; kingdom Metazoa; phylum Chordata; class Mammalia; order Rodentia; family Myocastoridae; genus Myocastor; species Myocastor coypus. The sequence goes on from PVJA010013070.1 coordinate 29,263, forward strand.
ACAAAAGATGAACTACTACTAAGCAAATGAATGAGACAGTCAGGTCAGAAAGGCAAAAGTCTTCATCAGAGAATACTTTCTACTTTTGCATTGTAGGAATGGAAACCACAGCCCTGGACCCAAGATAATAGGAGTAGATAATTTTATGAAGGAAAGAGCCAGAAAACTCTTGAGGGCCTAGTTGGGGGTTTGAATGTATGTCAAGTATTAAAGAGAGACCAGTGATTACTCTACACAGGGGTAGATCATCTAACTTACCCTTTAAAATCAACTCTGTCTACTAAGTACAGCAATGGTCTGGGCCCTGACTGCCACTGTTGGGCTGGTAATTGTTAAAGAATTCACTGCAGCTCCATTCACAATACTAATGAGAACAGTGGTGGAGCTGCCAAGTGCATTCTGGCAGGCAGGAGAAGCTTTCTGAAGAGCAGATGGCTCAGTAGCAACCTAACAGCTGAGCAAGACTTGACCAAGCAGAGATGGGAGCAGAGAAGAGTCTGCGTGTATCCCTAGGTGAGAAAGAGTGTGGCAAGCTCAGGAAGAAGAAGGAAAAGTAGGAAGAAACCCAGGACTGTACAGCTGGAGCTCAGAGAAAGAGGAATGTGGGCCCAGGAGAAGGCTAGTGGGCAGGGCTGAGCTGTCTGTCTCAGGGTAAATCTTCAGGCTATGATGTTCCTATTATCCATGAGCCTGACTGCTTCCCTTTCATGGGAGAAGGTAAAAGAAGATAGGACAGAAATTATTCGATTGCTGGCTTAGCACCTACAGCCTTCCCTATGGGTGATACTTGCACAGTTCACTAGACTTACAATAAAATTTAGTGCACTCTTTTTTTTTTATTTCATAGATTATACAACTTGGGTTAAATCCTTGGCCCAAGAAATCACAGTCAAAGAAGGCAAAGTCATGGCCTCAGCCTACCCCGTTGGATGAGACAGGGAGTCATGAGAAGATTAAGGTTATGAGGCACTTAAGTTTTGTTTTACTCCCTGGTCTACCACTGAATATCAGGGTGATCTCAGGGGCTCGCTTCCTATTTTGAAGGACTCACATTCACAGTGAGCAATTTTCGAGTGATGTGTGTTTTTATTTTAACTTTAGCATCCAGTTCCTTCCATCCAGTCATTCTTCCCAAGTTTGGTTGAATTTTTTTCTTTCAATGAACATTTATAAATATCAAAAGGAAGCAACAAACAGGTACAGTTCTCTCATAACTTTTTACATTTGCTTTTCAGAACATTTGCATATGGCATGGCTGTTTCCCAATTCAAATGATGGAAGGAGGCCATTTGCTTAACAGAACATGGCAAGAATGGGCACTTGCGTGTGCATTTAAGACTTACAAGAAATTTCCTTGCAGATGTTACCCACACTATGCACAGGTACACAGCCTCAGTTGAGATGTTCTGACCATCCCATTCAGGAGAGCTTTTTTAAAAATCCAGAGGCTCACGTTTAGAAGAACATAAAGAGCATGTCTTTCTTTCTGTGTTTCTCTGAGCATTTCCATTTCTCTCCATTCTGTGTGATTATACAAACTGACAGGATGACTTGTGGCAGAAGAAATGAAAAGGTCTGTAATTTAGGAAACCTCTGGCCCCACTGACTGAAAGCAGGTTGTTTGTAAAAAGGAAATCCTGACCTCAGCTAACTGGCAAACTCTGTCAGAAGCAATAGAAAGAAGCCGAGGAGAAAGAACAGTGCTGGGGGTTTTTATTGGCAACTGAAGAAAAACGGATGCTCTGCCGGAGGAAGTCCGTGGGGGGAGCTTGCCGCTGGGGGACCAAGACCTGCCTGTCTCCAAGTGCGTGATTCTGTGATTGTGTTGGGGCTTGGTGCTCTGGTTTAGGGAGCTGATCGTACAGGAGGAGGTGGCTGCTTAGGGTGATAGCCAGAAAGACAGCCCTGGCCGTGGGTTTCCTCCTTACCTAAGGTTCAAGATGCTCTGAGACAGGCACACCCTAGCTTGGTACAGAACTCCATCTTTATGTCAACTTGATACAGAACTCTAAGGTCCACAGAGAGAGGATGGGGTACACAAGGTACACCAAACACTTGCCACATTGGCCCGCTCAGCTTGTCCACATTCCCACCCTCACCCCCGCCTACTATCTGTCAGCAGAGTTCTGCCATGACCTCCACAGCTTCACAGGAAAGAAGCTCTTGCAGGTTCTACTCTCCTTAGCCCAGGGATTCTCAGTGGCCACCCCTGGAAGTCAGTTAGGGTGCTCAAAGAGAGGCTAATGCCTGAGCCCAGTCCTCAAGAGATTCTGATCTGATTTATCTTGGATGTGACTTGAGCTACATATGGCACAAGAGAAGGCCCCCACTGCCGGCTACTGGCCACCACATGGACCAATTTCTGAGGGGCCTTGCTTGGCCTTCCTTTCTAGTCAGCTCTGCATAGCCACACTCAGGCCCCTGACAGGCTCTTCATCCTACCTCAACTCCATCCAGGAAAGTCCAAAGAAGCTTCTCTATGCTATGTCGCAGGTCCTCAAGGGGCCACCACCTACTGGGAAAAGATATGGATGATAAAAGGCAGCCCATGGAGCCAGGCACAGTGAGACACAGCTATAATGCTAGCACCCTGGGAAGTTGAGGCAGAAGATGGCAAGTAGGAGTCCAGCTTAGGGATCTCAATAACTTAGCAACATTCATCTCAAAATAAAACAATTTCAATAAAATGTGGAGAGGTATAACTCAGTGTGAACACCCTGGATTCAATTCCAGGGACAAATGATAATAACAATATCGAGCTGGAGCTAAAGCTCAGTGGTGGAAAGCTTGTGGGAGGCCCCGAGCTCCATCCCCAGCACTGCTAAGCGATGAAACCATAGCAGCCTGTGGTGCCAGACACACCAGATCTCAAAGACACCTGCAATCCCAGGGAACAAAGGTGGCAAAAAAAACCTTTTACTTATGATGAGAGCTCCAGAGCACAGCAGTGTTGCCTAGGCAAATAAGAAGTCTCAAAGAGGAAGTGATGTTTTGTTTGTTTGTTTTGGTTCCAGGGCTTGAACTCAGGACCTTGCACTTACCAGGCAAGCACTTGTTCCACTGAGCTATCTCCCTGGCCTGGAGAAAGTGATATCTTCATTGGTCTATTAAAGTAAAAGAACATGAAGCTGACAAACTCCTAACTTCTTCCCTAAATCCTCCACCAGGTGATCAGCTTATTCAAGCCTCAGGCTAGTGAAAGCATTATTCATTTTTTCCTCCCTCCCAAGCCCTACTGTGAGTCTTTAACAAAGACTTGCCAGTTCCCACACAGCAGAGCTGCAGCCCATGTGGCGTTCCCTGCGTCCTCAACCATTCAGAAGTGTCTCTCCCTGAGGTCCTGGTATTGCTCTCCACTAGTCTCCCTGCCCTCCACTTCCTCGCACTGACCCATTCCTTGCACCTCAGTCTATTCTAGTCCTGCCTGTTACTGTTGCGTTTCGGATAAACTTAAGTTCCACGGTGCCCTAAAAGCCTGGACCACCGCCTCTCGCCTGCACCAGCCTCTCATCTTGCTCATTCAGTTTTCACTCCACAAGGCTCCTGGTTGGCTCTCAAAATGCTAAAGGCTGCCATTGCCATGGCTTTCACACACTCTTTGCCCAGAGGACCATTTCCTCCTATCCCTGGGGCTTCCCTTATCTTTCTACTTTTGGCTTACTGCTGTGCCCTCCACATGCCTTCTGAACTGTCTGTTGAAGAGTGACGTCTCCCCTGCACTATTTCCAAGTATTCCTGGTTTTTTCTAACAATAAAATTAAAGCGGATGTTGAGTAGATAAACAATAGGTTGATGAACAAAGGCAATGGGAAGTTAGGGCATAATGTATACTGGAGGAATTTCAAGAGTTTGATGAAACAAACCTTGATACGTGGGATGAGTAGTTGACGGAGTGTGGAAAAGAAATGCAGTTTGAGTGGGTACAGATTGCCAAGGATCTGGACTCAAAACTCTGGAGCTGGGGGCTTTGTCTGTTGCTAGGAAACTAACAAAGAATTTTTGCCTGGTGTGTAGGGCAGGTATATTCATTTGATTAATGAGTAAGAAATGCACAGAGATAGGAAGTTTGGAGCCACCGCGAAGGTGGTAAGATGCAAGAAGTCTGTGTAAGGGCAGCACTGGGGACACACATGGAAGCCAGCAGCATGTGTCACAGAGGCAGCGCTGGGTGCCAGAGGGCGAGGGGCTTCCAGGCCCTTCTGCCTACGTATTTCCCTTATAAATGGGAAGGGAGGTGGCGGGAGCCAGCCATGTGCACAACTGTGTATGACTGAGTCAGAGGATTCCAGTTCATAGGGAAGCCTTCATACTAAATCTTCCTACTGGTGAACTGGAAGGCTCTCCTGCCTGGAAATAATGGTATGCATTATTGAATACATGGGTTGTAATGAAGGACAGCAAACTGGTGTCCCTGATGGCTCCAGTAGGTACAGAAATCTGGTGGAGGGAATGGAGTGGTCTGTGCTAGGCAAATTGCACTGTAGATTTTATTTATGGGAAGTTTTTATTTTGGATAACAGGCTGGCCACAAGTGAAAAACAATCCAGTAAAAGTTTTCTGTTTAGTATTTTCTATAAGGCACTTAACCACTAAATTATTTCTTTGATGCTTGGAAGTGTTGCATACATTTTTTAAGGTGATTAGCTTTTGTCTTTCTTTACAGTACTTAACATGATCCACATTTAGTTGGGTTTCCTTTAAAGAGGCCAATTAATACATTCTCGTGAACTACAAAGACCATTACCAAACTTCTAAAATTAGTGTTTTTTCTATTTAAAATAGTGCATGACTTAAGAATTCTTAGGACATTTCTAAATTATGCTAAATTCCCTTCAAGTCTTTTATTTTTGTTGTTGTTATAGTAACTACAGATGGGTTTTACAATTGAAATACAATTTCAGCTAAAACTTTGCTTAAATAGGTGACAATTTGACAAAAAGTGACGTACAATTTCTATAAATTATACTTGTTCTAAAAAGATATAATGCCCAATGATAAATTATTTTTAAAACCTTTATCATATCCTGTTTGTTCTTTTTATTCTGACTTAATGATAAAACATCTATAAATTTTCAATTTCCAATGTAGCCAGCTACGTTTATTTAAATAACTGATGATTTATGGCTTCTATTAAAATATAAACAAGTTCATATCAAGTTCATTGACAAGAACTAAACCTGAATAAAGTGTTGAATTTACAGATATTAAGCGTCTTATCCTATTTAATGTTAAGATGAACTTACAAAAATTAAAATGGCCTTTGGTAATAAAGATATTGATTTAACCATTAAAAAATTAGACTAACACCCTTTGTATGTGACTGAGGAACCATCACTTTTCCATTCCAAATGAAGTAGGAGGAGGCTGGAAGAGATTTTAAACACACACCACTCTCTAGGAAGACTTTTATTATTCACCCTCTTATCACTACTGCATTCACAGCCCGGGGGTGACTCTCGGGCCTGGCCTTACTTCAGCCATTCTGGGAGGAGCCTCTGGACTCCAAAGGCTCCACTCCTTCAGCTCCCTGTAGGAAGATGCTGCGTCTTATGAGGTGAATGAAGCATCCGCAGGTTGATGAAGTCCTTGATACATGATGCCTTTGATTCTCTCCCTAGCTCTTGGCAGGCACAGAGCCCACCTCAAACAAATAACCAAGTATTCAACAGGAGGAAAAGAAGAGAACCAAAAAGAAAAAAACATGATGGAAGGAAGAAGGAAGTTTGTAGTGTTAACGACCACAGAAAAGCATTCTGCCAATGAAGAGGACCCCCTACATTTTCTCTAGCCTTGAATGGGGAAGGTTTGCACAAGTGCCCACCAGGCCAGCAGGACCAACATGCCTGGGAGCATAAGACCAACATGCAAGCCAGGAGCAGAGGAGGGCTGTGGAGGACAGTGTGTGTCTGAGCAGGAAATCCTGGCCTCTCTGCTGGCCGTTCAGAAAGACCATCTTCCATTCCTCGGTCCCTCCTGTCCCTGCCTGTAGGAATCCGTCCCAGAGAAATACCATGGTCCTGTTACCTAGGCCACTAGTGGTTCAGAACTGCCAGAGGCTTCCAGAGGTTCCATTCTTCTGCAAATGCTTAAAAAGCAAGAAGGCAGGGGCCCAGTTAAGGGAGGAAGCACACGCCCTTATTGGAACACTCTTGTTTTGAAAAACTTCTGCCCTCTGGGATTGAAAGCATTTCTTGGCCCAGAGAAATCAAGAGGCACCACCATAGCTCCAGAAATGCTTCCAGCCCCCTGACCTTGATATTTATTTGCAAAGCCTGACAGGAAATCGGTGCTATGTGTTCCACGAAAAACAAAGGAAAATGCAGGAATCAGAAAAAACAACAGACTACACTAAACAGACTTGCATCAGTCGACCCTAAAGAAAATGAAATGATAGAAAAATAGGTCCCTGTGACATGGAACCTTTCAGCGTGTTCTGAAGGCACACTATGTGCCCAGTTCTGGGCTTGGTCTTAAAAGGCTGTGTTCCCAGGGAATCTCATGTTTCCCAAACAGGGACCCTTGCCCTGCTGAGATAAAGGTGCTAAGTGAGGAGTCTGAACCTCACCAGTGTGACACAGGATGGGCTAAAGCTTCAGGGACAGGATAGGGGACATTCTGGGAACACTCCTAGGGTAATGCAATGTTTAGTCTATATTACAAAGAATGGGCTAGTGAGATAGCACAGGGGACTAAGTGCCTACTTAGGCAAGCACAGGGACCAGGGACCCAGTAGCACATGACACTATGGACCCAGCCCCAGGCACACTGAGCTGTCCACCAAGTCCAGGAGTGGGGGTGCACACCACTGTAACCCCAGCACTGTAATCCCAGCACTGGGAAGGCTGAGACAGGAGGATCACTATGAATCTGAGCTGTATGGTGAGACTATATATATATATATATATATATATATATATATATATATATATCAGAAAATGGAATCTATTGTCAAAAACAGGGAGGCAATGGAGAGTGGCGGAAACTGTGCCAAACAGAGAAGTAAACAACTCAAATAAAGTCATAGCTGTTTCTCAGCTCTGTTGTTTTTTCCATGTAGAAATTCCGGCCTGAGGCTGGAGAATAAGTCAGCAGCATAAATGCCTTCATGACAAGGTCCTGAGTTTGATGTCCAGTACAAAGAAAGAAAAGAAAAGAAAATAGAGTGAGTTTATGTTTTTGAGAAAATCCATGTTATTGGGGGAGGGGTTGGTTATAGGGATCTTACATATTCTAATTATGGCTCAAAATGAAATTTGTAGACCAATTAAAGCATGATGATGGACACATGAAGCTCACAGCTTAGAACTTTCAGATGATGGAAAATATGTGTGTCTGGAATGTCTAAGAATGTCTAAGAAGACATCAGGTAGAAAACAATGTGTAGGAATATTGGCAGAACTAAGGGCCTCAGGTAAGAGGCAGACGGAGGGCCAGGTGGCTCAAGCGAGAACATCATCTATAATATAGGAAATTATTGAATTCGTAAGTCCTAAGCTTGGCATATATGAAAATATACTTGGAAATAGGCTTCTGACTCAAATATTATAACTATTTAAATTTACAGGGCAGGCCAAATATCTCAGCAGATTAAAGTGCCTGCAAGCAGGAGCAGGGGCTGGGGATTCAATCCCGGGATCTCCATGCCAGTCCCACCCCCAGGGTGCGCTGAGATGGCAATTTAGACTGGGTGTGTGGTATGCCCCTGTAACCTCAACTCTTGCGGGGTTGAATCACTACATGTCCGATTCAGTAGTGGCACTCTGAACATCCTGTGTACCCTTCACTAAAATACAAATAAATAAATACATGCTGCATAGTGATCTTTTTTCACATACAAGTTGCATATATTTCTCAACCATGCACCCAACATTTTAAACTTCTTTTTTTTTTTTTTTTTTTTGTCTTTTTGAGACAGGGTCTCACTATGCAGTTGAGGCTGGCCTTGAGCTCACTTTTGTAGCCCAAGCTGGTCTCGAACTCCCACCAATCCTCCTGCCTCTTAAACTTCTTCAAGGAGAATTACTGTTGCATTTGTATACTACCAGCAGAGTAAATAAACATGCAGATCTGAAGGTGTTTCTGATTTAAATTTCTGATTGTTTATATTTATGTTACAAAGAAAAGAAAAAAAAAACCCTCTGATTCATTGTTTACACACACACACACCTGTTTATATGTGGGATCTTAAATATCAGTTAAATAGATGTGCTCTAATTCCCCTTTTGGAATTTATCCACGTGAGCATTATTCATTTATTTATTTACTAGTGCTATGGTTTGGATCTTAAATGTTCTCGAAAGACCCATATGTTAAAGGCTTGGTTATCATGCCAAACCACAGGAATTGGGCCTGGTGGAGGGAAGTAAAGTCACGGCGGAAGGGGGTCTTCAGAGAGAATATCAGGCCTCTGGCATGCCTTGCCCTTCTCTTCCTGACCACCGTGAGGTAAGTGAATGCTTTTCCCACATACATCCACCCTACTGTGCTGTGCCACCATAGTTTTAAAGTGATGGGGTCCAGGGAGCACAGACTGAAGCCACTGAAATTCTGAGGCAAAGAAAAATCTTTCCTCTTTTTACATTGATTCTCCCAGGTACTTTGTTATAGTGGCAGAGAAGCTAATCCAACCACGAACCTTGCTAGGCACCGAGGCACACTGCCTGGCCTCGGAGTGCACAGGATTACATTCCTGCCCTTGTGGCACTTGCACCTGCTTGGGATTGTAAAAATGTATGCTTAATGACAAACAAAGAGGTACTTAAATAATAGCTGTTATGGCTACAAGCTGGAGACCACTGCCTCCATGTTCAAGAGAAGCTTCTACCGCCCCTATGTAGTACTTAGCATACTGTGTGTTAATTATCTAAATTTTTTCTACAGGCTAGGAATATAGCTCATTGGGACAGTGCCTGCCTAGCAAGTGCAAGGTCCTGACTTCAATTCATGGCACCAAAATACATAAATGAATTATTTCTGGTCCCTCAGCTCTATGAGGGTAAGCACCATGTCTGATTGTCCATGGAATCTCCAGAACATAGCACGAGGTTAAAAATAGATTAAAGCACATTTATGTGATGTAATACTGAGCAACAATGTTACCCGGATGGTGAGCTGTTCCATGCCTGTAGCCACAGAAAGCTGTGGTAATATACTGTTCACTGAAAGAAAATAAATCAAAATCAACTGTATATCTTAAACATACCTTACTATGCAGATCAATAATAGAAAATCAAGATGAAGATACAGTCATCCTATGGTTAGATTTCTAGCACTGTACCCTGAAAAGAAATACCTGAAATAAGACTTTCTCCTTTATGAGATGATTGTTTTGGCTCACAGCTTTGAGCAATTCAGCCCATGGATGGTTGGCCTGTGTTAAGGACCACCTGGATTACTTTCCTTGAAGGAAGAGAAACTATATTTTAGCTAAATCTTCATGTTTTGATGTGTATGGAGCTGGCCAGGACTTTTCCTTATCCTTCAATTAGCTTTAAGCAATGCAAACAGGTCCAGCCTAGGTGCTGATATGTAGTCTTCAAAGCAAAGAGAACAGGGCAGTATTTCCCAGCACCCTGTAGCTCCCACGTAAAACACGTGTGAGCTGGGATTAGGCAGGATGGGAGCTGTGCTCCAGGTTCTCAGCTGGGATCCAGCCTCAGGATAAGAGGCTCTGACATCACAGGAAATAAAATACTACACATCACAGCTGAAGTATTGACCTCCAAAACATCACCTACTATATCAATTCTGTTATACAGATGATTCTGTGTGTCCTTCTCTCTGCATATTGCAGAGGCAATTTTGGGCCTCCTACCTAGCCCAGCTCACAGCACTCACCTACCTCCTGCCATTCTCAGCCACTCCTCCTCAAGCCACTCCTTTCTTTCTAAATAAAACCCACATGTGGTCCTATGTCAAGATGTTTGTTCTGGCTAGCCATTGTTATAGCTGAACTTAGGACCCCTTGACTCCCCATAACTACAAATATGCCTGAGTGTATTCTCACCATGGGTTCCACTGAAAGTCATAGACTGGAATTAAATCACTAGAACTCCAATAACTTTTGCAGGGGATTACAAATATAAACTTCCTGGGCCACAGTGAGGACAGGGAAGGGTTTTTTACAGTGCTGTTGCTCTGGGCCTGTGGAAAAGTAGCTTTTGATGGTGGGAGCACATGGCAGGGCCAAACCACACACCTCAAAGCCACACATCACCTCAGGAAGCAAAAAAGTGAGGAACAGGTTGAAGAAACTATAATCCCTTGGGGGGCACACCTACAGGGACCCAGAGATCTCCCATCAGGCCCTGCTACTGAAAGGTTCCACCACATCTCCCAATAGTGGCACCCTGGAGGCCAAGACTTTAATATATCACCCTTGGGGAATAGTCAATGTCTAAATTATAACAAATGTCATAACTTTAGCACTGTCCATCAGCCTTTTAACTATTCTTAGGAACCAAAATCCCCAAAGACAGCAGACGGAATTGACACTCGTCTCTCTCCTGATAATTTAACAGCATTTGAGTATTTTATAATGGTAAAAGTACGTGCTCCTGCTTAAAATTTTTTAGAAGAATCAATAAATGTAGACAAATATAAATAACTTTCCCATCTGAGCATTTACTACTGTTATAGTCTCAATAAATTTGTTTAATTCCTCATTTTCTTACAAAGTAGAGATGCAATTTTATTTTCAACTTTTTATCTTATTTTTCCTAATAGGCCATAATATATATTTGTCCATATCATTAAACACTTACTGCATATCATGGTTGAAGTCAACATAACATTAGATGAGCAACTACTGTGTGCCTGACACTGAACACTGTAGTAGTAACAAAAGGAAGGGCTAACACTTTCTGCATGACTATACAAGAGGTTTATCCCATTTAGTCACTAAAACTTTGCAACATGAATGCTTATATAAATATCATTATTCAGAATTAAAATGTCCTCAATGATAAGCAAGCACATAAAGCAATTGTCAAAAGTCAGAGATGCTAAAGGGCAAAACTAGGATATAAACCTAGGAAATCTGACTCAAAGCCCGTGAACTTAAGTGCTATGTCAGGCTGCCTCCCACAGAGCACTTAGTAATGGCCAACCAACACTTACTGATAACCAGCTGAATGCCACACAAAGAATTAAGCCCTTTAAAGGCCCTTTAAGTGTATTAGTTTCCTCACCATCATTGTCTTAGTCTAATTTTCCTTCTACATAAGAAGGTGGAATCCAAATAAGGTTAGATAATGTGATTTATGTCACACAGACAGGAAGTGGTGGCTTTGACTTTTGAACACAGATCTTTAACTCTTGCAGTCAACTTCATTGCACTTCCTTACTACAGCATAAAAGTCTTATGGCAAGTTCAGGGTCATGCAGCTTTTGTTCTTTTCTTCTAAGAGGTTTATACTTTGATCTTTGCATTTAAGCCTTTGACACATTTTGGTGTGTGTGTGTGTGCGCACATGTGTGTGTGTGTGTGTTTACTGGGAATTGAACTCATGACATTTGTACTGTTACATCTTTAGTCTTCCTTTATTTTTTTAACTTTAAGCAGAGTTTTGCTAAGTTCTGCATTGCTAAGGCTGGGCTCAAACTTGCAATAATCCTGACTCAATCTCTCAGAGTACTGAGATTGCAGGCATGTGCCTACATACTCAGCTTGAGTTGTTACATATGGGGTAAGATGAAGGTGAAACTTCATTCTTATGCATATGCATATCCAGTTTCACTAGTAACTTTCCTCAAAAAGAACATTCTTGCCTTATTGAATAGCCTTGGCATCCTTGCCAAAAATCATATGCTTATATGTGTGGGGGTTTATGTGAGATCTCTGCTCTATCGTATTCATTTACATACTTGTTTTTTTTGTTTGTTTTGTTTTGTTTTGGTCAGGACCACATTGTTTTGATGAACTATAGTTTTGTAATAAGTTTTGAAATCAGAAATTATGAGACCTCTAATTTTATTAGATTTTTTTTCAAGATTATTTTGGCTATTTGAGACTACATGAATTCTAACAGATTTTTCTATTGCTGAAAAAGTCACATGTGGATTTTACATTAATTAAACATATAAACCAATATTTGAAATAACTTATTGTGAGTACTAGGAACCACTGATCTTCTCTCCTAAACTATAAGCATTTCAAGAGTAACTATTCATGGGCTGGGGAGATAGCTCGGTGGTCTAAGCACCTGCCTGTCAAATGTAAGGATCCATGTTTGATCCCTAGTACCACATGCTGTGCCAGCCTCAGAACCCCAGGTGCACCATGCTAGCCCCTGAAGCCAGGCATGGTGGTACATGCCTGTAATCCCGCCACTGTGAAGCTGAGACAGTAGGACCACTACAAGTCTGAGATGTATAGCAAGATTCTATACCAAATAAATAAACAAATAAATAAATAAAAGAGTTTTTAAGTGTTTAAAGAGTAATCACTGATATCCATTACTGCTAACAGACTTGTACTGAATCACATACTAGATAGTACTCAAGTAATAGCTCTGAATGGCTCAAGAATACCAGGCATCAGATGCTATTTCCTTCTATGCTGAGAACCATAGCTTTAAAAGCTAATAAAAATGAACTGAAAATAAACAAATATCTTTTCCTATAAAAATACTTCAAATTTCTCAAAGTAAAACAAATCTTGGCTGGCAGAAAAACATCATGATTTCCATGATTATGTAAGAACTACAAGAGACACAAAATAAAGTGTGTATGTGTGTCAGGGAGGCAGGGAGTCTACAGTGTAAAACAAATAGAAGCTTCTCCACCACACACCTCCTCCAGCCAACTATAGGTTAATCGAAACCTAAGGCTAGACAAAGCCTGGCCCATCAGGGGTAAATGGTTTATTATTTCAGAGGCTACATTACCAGCTGCATATTTATTGTAAATGCTCAGGATTGAACTGGTTTATTTATAGCATTAGTACTATTTTTTTAAGTTTAAATAAACTAAACAGATTAAAGAATCAAGATTTGCATAATAATGTTATATAATATAAAAAGTATGAAACATAAAACTTTCCCTTCATTCTGTGGAGTCTGATGAAACTTCAGTTGTTTATTTTAGCACAAGAAACTCTTGGCCTAGAGAGCACAGGAAAGACAGAAGAAAAGTTTGCTTTGATGCTGCTAGAATTAACCCAAGAAGTCTTATAAATCAAGACAGCAAAACTGCCCTTACCCTGCCAGCTCAGGCCCTGTCTCTACCACAAGCCCTGCTCCTGCTAAGTAAGGCTCCTGGAGCATGGAGAGGGTCAGTGCAGCAGTGGTGATAAGAGGGCAGAAAACTTACTTTCATCTGGAACAGGACTGTTTAACCTGTTATAAGGCACAGAGCTCTTTGAACTTTGATGAAATATGTGAGTTCAGATCCCTTGCCTCTAGACAAATACAAATATTTGCAAAACATTACAGTACATGTGATTTGATGGTGCTCACAGACAAGCGTTTATGGTATGCTGAGTGCCAGCTGTGTACCATGAACTAAGTTTATTTGTATAAGGAGGTACATAATAACGTGACATGTGATAATGCTTACATCTATGGGCTAAAGAGAGGTATAACAGAGTGGTGGGTTTTCTGGTTAATTTAAATGTATTTACTAGGAAAAGAGTTCACAGATGGAAAACCTGAGGATATTGAAGAGATTTTTCTAGGTAACTGTGTAATGAGTTTGTCCTTGCCCAGAAAGAAGTCTGACCTTTTATCTTTAGCTTCTAGGGGGTAACCCATATCATACCTGTCAGGAATTTAGGGAGCTTCCATTGGGTGAAGTTGGCCACACTGATCTTAGGTTGGGAGCTGGCCACTCAGCACAGGAAGATCAGCTATGTGCTTCAGAGTGAAGGTCACCAGGAGAAACAAAGCTCTTTGGTGTTCTACTACTCAATAGCTAGAAGGAAGGTGTCAGAGAATTTTTACATCAACATCCCTTAGTAAACCTAGCAGGAGGCCACCTGGATTCCTGATGTGACCACTCAGATAAAGGTAAGAAATAGCTTATTCCATGGGAGAGCCACTCATGCAAAACTCCAGTTTATTGTCAACTCTAGTTCACTCAAGAAAAATTTGAAAGAAATTTGATAAAAATAGAAAAGTGAGTGCAGCTGAGTTTTAGCCTTGCTCTTTAGAACAGGTTTATAAAAGTCTCCATTTAAGTCTGGGAAATGTATTTCTCAAAGGTACAAACAGCTGAGCATTTGGTTCTACTTGTAATAACCGATGAGATCTTAGAAGAACCACATAGCGTCCAAGATACTAAGAAGAGTCTTTGTTTATTGTTGATTCAATTTTTATGAATTAAGAAGAAAAAAAAAACTAGGTAGGACATGTCTCATCAATAAGGTAAGCAAATAAAACAAGCATGGCAGATGCCTAGGAAAGGTGGACAGCAGGTAACTATTCAAATATTTCTTTTTAGCAAAATCTGTCTTTTTCTTTTTTTAAAGAGAAAAATAATAAAAACATTAGATACAATATAGAATTTCACCAAACAAAATAATAGGAATTGAACAATCGTTATTATATTGCATAATATTGTCTTGAAATTCATTTTCCAGAATACCAGATATAATCATGCAAAACTGGTTTTGAAAAGTTCTAAGAAATTTAAAAGCAGAAGAAAAAAAATAAGCATTAACTTCTTTCAACAGGCCAGCAGAAATCAGCAGTATAATTATCCAAGCTGTACAGTACATACACATAAATATATCTTTTTCCTTTCCTTATTTCTTTTGGCATTTTCCTCATCTCAGTTGTAACCTTTCTTTCAGACAGATTCTTTCTCTTTCGCAGCATCTATTGTAACTTTCAGATTTTATTTACTCTCACAGGTTCTTACACTAGCCAGAAATATGATGTTTACATATGCAGGTCTAATTTATTTTATTTATGAGTATGTTCTGTAGGTATATCCATTTACCTATAAAATCATTGAATTTAACATTTTTATAGCTGAAATACTCCATTGTGCAAAAACACTATATCCTCTTTATCCATTCCTTAGTTGATGGACATTTGGATTGTTTCCAGGATTCAGCTATAACAAATTGCGCTGCTATAAATATGGGTGCACATGTATCACTGTTCTATAATGTTTTCAGGTCTTCTGGAAAAATATTTAGGAGGAGAATAGCTAGGTTAAACGGGATCTCTAATCCTAACTTTTTGAAGAATCTCCACACTGATTTCCATAGTGGTTGTACCAGGCTGCCCTCCCCACAGCAGTGGAAAAGAATTCCATTTCCCCACAGCCTCTCCAGCATCTGTTATTTGATGATCTCTTGATAATAGCCATTCTTCTGGGGTAAGATGTAATCTCGGTTGTTGTTTAATTTTTATTACTCAAATGACCAAAGATAGTGAACCTTTTTTCATATATTCATTTGCCATTGTATTTCTTTGTCTGAGAACTGTATATTCATCTCAGATGCCAAGTTTTAGATTGGGTATTTGATATTAGGGGCCTGATTTTTAAAAGTTATTTATATGCTCTAGATAGAAATCCTTTGTCTGAGGGACAGTCAGCTAAAATTTTCTCCTTATTTATGAGGTTTCCTTTTACTCTGTTGGTTATTTCATTTCATGTGCAGAAACTTTTCAAAAAGATCAGATCCAATTTGTTGGTTCTTTAAAATAGTTCGCAGGCAGTTTGGTTTTTGTTCACAAACTCTCTACCTAACCTGTTGTCTACAAGATTTCTACCTACTTTCTCTAGAAGTACATTTAGTATTCCTTTTTTTGATATTTAAATGTTTTACCACATTGACTTTAGTTTAGTGCATAGTGATAGACACGGATCTAATTTTACTCTCAGCATATGAAAGGCCACTTTTTCCAGCACCATTTATTCAATATTATTTGGCCTCTTTGTGAAAGACAAAGTGGCTGAGTGTGTTCGCAGTTGTATCTGCATCTTCTAAACTGTTCCATTGATACTCGGCCCTGTTTTTACCGGTACCATACTAACTTTATCATAATTGCTTTGTAGTATAATTTCAAGTCAGGGATTGTGATGCCTCTGCCTTCCCTTTGTTACCCAAGACTGCTATTGCCGTTCTAGACCTTTTCTGGTTCCAGATGACCTTTAGGAACGTTTTCTCCAGATCTGTGAGGTATGGTAACTAGAGTTGCTCTGAATCTGCATCACAGTTTTGGGAGTATGATCATTTTCACAATGTTCATTTTTCCTAACCATGAACAAGGAATATCTTTCCATTTTCTGAAATCCTCTTTGAGCTTTTTTTTTTTTTCAGAGTAATACAGTTATCACTATATAAATCTCTTACTTCCTTTTTGTGATTGATTCTTAATTATTTTGGTTTTTTGGATGTTATTATGAAAGGCATGGTTTCCATAATTTCTCTCCAGTGTTCGTTGTTTGTGAGCAAGAATGCTTTGGATTTTTGAGTGCTGACTTTGTGTCCTTCTATGCTGCTAAACTTGATTATCAAATCCAAAAGTCTCTGTGGAATTTTTTGGGTCTTTTATGTGTTGGACCATGTCATCTACAAATAATGGTGAGTTTTCTTCTTCCTTTCCAATCATTATACCTTTCATTTATCTCTCTTGCCTAACTTCTCTGGCTAATGCTCCCAGTACCATGTTAAATAAGAGCGATGATAGTGAGTATGGTTGCCTTGTTTCTGATTCTGAAGTGAATGCTTCTGCTTTTGTCTGTTTAATATGATATTGGCAGTTGGTTTGTCAGAGATGGCTCTTATCACATGGAAGTAAAGACCGTGTATTTTGTTTTTCTGTGGGGTTTTCAATGAAGAATGTGTGCTGAACTTTGTAAAAAGCTTTTGCTGCATCTATTGAGATTATTGTGTGATTTTTTTGTTTAGGCTCTCTTGATGTGGTGTATTACATTTATTGATTTGTGACTATTGAACTATCCATGCATTCCTAGGATGAACCCCCATTGGTCAGAATATACAATGTCCTTGATAATTTGCTGCATTCTATTCACTAGTATTTTATTGAGAATTTTTGCATCTGTCTTCATTGAGGAGATTGGTCTATAGTTCTCTTTTTTGGTTTGATCTTTCTCTGGTTTTGGTATCATGTTCATACTTGCTTCCAGGAATGAATTTGGGAAAATTGCTTCCCCTTCAATTTTATTGAAGAGTTTGAGAAGAGTTGACATTAAATCTTCTCTAAATTTCTTGTAGAATTCAGCTCTATCTCCATTAGGACCCAGGATTTTCTTTGTTGGTAAGTTTTTTTATTTACATGTTCATTGATGACTAATACTGCGCTATTCAGAATTTTGTATTTTCTTGATTCACCTCTGGTAATTTTTATGTGCCTAGGAACCTGTCCCTTTCTTCTGTTTTTCTTCCAGTGAGAGTAAAGATTTTCAAAGTAGATATTGCTAGTTTTGTGAATTTCTGTAGAGTCTATAATGAGTTTGCCCTTTTTATTCCTTATTGTATGACATATTTTTATTTCCATTTTTTTATAAGTTTGCCTAGGGGCTTATTAATTTTATTCTTTCAAAGAACTATTTATTCATTTTTTGTATTTTTTGTCTCCATTGCATTAATTTCTGCTCTGGTCTTTATACTTTTCTGCCTTCTGTGGGCTTTGGCCTTTACTTCCTCTTCTTTTCCTAGGAGCTTGAGATGCAACATAAAGTTAACTTGGGCTCATTTTGTTTTCTTGATGTGAGAATATACAACTATAAATTTCCCTCTTAAGTCTGCTTTATTCTATCCCACAGGTTCTGGAAAGTTGTATCTTCATTCTCATTTGATTGTAAATATTTTATAATTCCTTCTTTAACTTCATCTCTGATCCACTGATTGTTCAGGAAGGTGGTATTTAATTTGCATGTGTTTCTGGAGTTTTTACAATGTCTTTTGTCAATAATATCCAATTTCATTGCACTATGGTCAGATAAAATACGTGGGATAATTTCAATTCCCTTGCATTACTTAAGCATGCTCTATGTGCTAGCATGTGGTTTATTTTAGAGAATGTCTCATATACAGCTGAGAAGAATGTGTATTGTGATGTTATTGAGTAGAACACTCTGTAAAGGTCTACTAAGTTCATTTCTTCACAAGTTTGGTTTTGATCTGTTATTTCTTCACTGATTTGTTGCCTAGTTAATCCATCTCTTTGTGACAATGGGGTATTAAAGTCCCCCATTAAAGTAGTGTTATTTCTCAGACGATTTTTCATGTCTGTTAAAATTTGTCTTATGTAGTTGGGTGTTCCTACACTGGTTGTGTATATCTTTATGATTGTTATCTATTCTTCTTGCAGTTTTCCCCTAGCAAGTATATAAGGACCTTCTTTATGTCTTTTAATCATTCTCAGTTTGAAGTTCACATGGTCAGCAAACTGCTTTTTGGGGGGGTTCTTGTCGCATGAAGTATTGTCTTCAATCCTTTGACATTTGCTCTATGAATTTCCTTTGAGTTAGATGTGTTTCTTGTGTACAGCATTGGTGAATTGAACCCATGTGCATTGATGGTTATGACGAAGGTATATTGGTTTAACTGTGTCATGATATATTTCTTCTGTAGGTTCACTACTTTTCCCCTCTCTTTAATTGGATGCTGTGCTTGGTGATACTTTTCTGTTGTTGTTCTTGAAGTTGTAGTCATTTTTGTTTCTTTTTAGGATATCTGTCAGTTTTCTTTGTACGGTTGTTTTTTCATCGTAAATCTTTTCAGTTGTTCTTTGCCATGAAAGTATCTTCTTTCTCCATTAAATTTGATAGGTAATTTTACAGGGTACATAAATACAGGTTGGAGGTTGTTTTCTTTAAGGATCTGAAATAGTTCGCTCCAGCCTCTTCTTTATTTGATTGTTTGTGTCGAGAAATCTGCTGTCATTCTGATCGGTTCTCCATTATAGGTGACATGTTTCTTTTTCCTAACAGATTTTAACATTCTGTCCTTTTGCTCAATTCTTGGGGTCTTGATTATTCTGTGGCTGTGTGAAGATTTATTTTGAATAAGGCTAGCTGGAGATCTATATGCCTCAGATATCATTCTTTTCTCATACTTGGGAAATTTTCTGCTACTACTTCTACAAATAATCTTTTCATGTCATTGGTGTTGACTCCTATTTCATTGACACGCATGAATCTATGTTCAATTTTATTCAAGCAATTTTGATAGCTTTCAATAGAATTCTCAATTTACTATATATGTCTGATTCTGTTTCATGCATTCTAGTTCCTTCCTATATTGTTCATTCAATGTTTTCATCATATTTATATTTTTTCTACTTTAATCTGTCTTTTTTATCTATGTCTAAGACTCTGAGAAATTCTTTCATAATTGTTGTCATTATTTTTTACCTGAGAAATTATTTCTGATCTTATTTCTTCTATAGGCTGTGCAGTTGGGATTTTTTTTTCTCTTTAGTTTCTCTTATTTCAGAAATTTCAGGTGTGCTAAATAGTGGAGACTGTCTTTTGCTCTTTCATTTTGACATTTTTGAATCTCCCAATGTTCACCTGGGCTCAGCAGTGATGTTACAGGAGCAGACCAAAGCTTCACTAGGCCCACATGACAGTGGAAGAGTAGGGTAGGCCTCACCAAGACTGCCACAATGGGGAGGTGTGGGTCACAGCTCAAGGAGGCTCCCTTGGTGGCGTGTATGGCAGGGCTTACTAAGGCCCCTTAGCTGTCAGTGGCTCAGCTTGCCATGTGCAACGTTGGGGCAGCAGGCCAAAGCTCCACAAGGCTCTTGTAATGGTTGGGGTCAGGGTAGGATCCAGCAAGGTTCTTGCAGTGGTGTGTTGGTGGGCTTCAGATCAGCAAATCTCCCACAATCATGAATGTTTCCTGGTTGCTTCAATTTTCTGTTAAGTTGGAAGTAAGGTTCAAGATAAGAAAATAATTGAACTGGTCTTGGGTCTATCTTACAATTGTGGGAGAGACAGACACTCCAACTGTGGGCCAGACAGTTTGTAGACATTTCATACTCAGCCTACTCTAAAGCAGTGTGGTTCATAAAAAAAGCAACAGTTTATGACAGCAGAATACAGCAAAAGCAACAACAGCCTCAACTATTTTTATAGCATTTTATTTGTATTTCCCTTTATCCCAAACTGGCATAATATTCAAACTGAGAGATTAAGTAGAAATTACTAGCACTGTTTTCCTAAAGTACTTTTGAGGATTCACACATTCATCATTAAGTGTGTTTTGAGGATCTTGTGTCCTTAAAATACCACAAGCTTGAGATGGAAGAGCTTTGGTTCAAGATTCTAATGAGAAGATCCTGCTTACAAAGACTCATAGCTCAGTAAGGGAAATAGGATGGGTCAGTGGAGATGACAGAGACAGAGACAGAGAGAAAGAGAGAGAGAGAGAGAGAGAGAGAGGCAGAGAACAAGAGAGAAAGAGCTGGAAAATAAGAAAAGTATGAAGCAATGGACACTGTAGAGAATACATTGGCAAATAAATAAATCAGAGACATGTATGAGAATTCAAAGGAAGAAGATGTCCCTTCCTTTGTTGAGCAGAAGAGGTGCTAGGTTTTAAATGGATTACCTAATGTTTTAGGTCACCTAAATAATCACATTATTACTAAAAAGAAATTGCATTTGCTAGATTAGAAGACACTTGGGGTTTTATGACTCTGGAGAGATAAAGAAGATGGGAAAAGTAAGATTATTAACATGGAATCACCTTAAGATACAAAGATCCAGCCAGCATCTACCTATAAGCTAGATCTTATCAACCACTTTTTTTGTAGTTAGAAAGTAGGCACAGAATGATCAGAGTGGCTGAGGGGCTTGTACCAGATCACATGTGGTTGGCAGATAAATGGTTCAAATTAAGGCCAGTTTAATGTTAATAAAACGTGATACAAGTCGAAGTCCAGTACAGGAACAATATCAGACATGGTTCAATAGTAAAGAAAGGTATAGAGGATTTCTGAGAAGGAAACATCAATAGAGACTCAGAAGCAGCAGCAAAGCCTCAGATCAGGCCAGACAGCCATGACCATTAAGATTTGGACAGCCGGGTGTGGTGGCGCACGCCTGTAATCCCAGCACTCAGGAGGCTGAGGCAGGAGGATCGTTGTGAGTTCGAGACCAGCCTGGGCTACAAAAGTGAGCTCAAGGC
>PVJA010013071.1:0-50474 GCA_004027025.1 Myocastor coypus
GTATCTTGTGCAGGGTCTCGCTACACACCTTAGGCTCATAGTGATCCTGCTGTTTTCTTAGCCTCCTTAGCACTGGAACTACAGGTGTGTACCACCATACTTAGACTTGTACTTTATTGTATTAATATTTTGCTATAATTATGCTACTTTACACAAAATACACAAAAATAATATGAGGAAACTGAAGATCAGAGAGTGTTTTGCCCAGGGATACAGAACAGGCAAATGGCTGAGCTAGGCCTGTGACAATTCTAGATTAAAAACTAATCTCAAAGACTAGTCTCTGTGACATACTACTTATACAAGTGAGGGTTCCCATTTCCAAAGGCATTAGATACCTAACCAAGATGACAGAAGAAATCATCATTAGACCTTAATGCAAATTACTTTAGATAAATATCAGGCATGATAGCATGGCTGTATATGTAGCAAGTTGTGATGAATTCACCCCAAAATTCTATGAAAATAGATGAAAAGTCACACACTAAAACCATATCTAAGAATAAAACCAATTTTATTTCAATTAGCAACAGAAATGGCCAGAGAAGCAATATAATTTGCAAAAATATCAGCAAATATATAATTAGAAATTGATTTAATCAACAATGTGCCATACCATTACACTGAAAACTGAAGAATGTTGAGAAGGAATTTAATAAGGCCTGTATAAATAGAATGATATACCATGTTCATGAATGAGAAGACTCTATACTGTTAATGGAGTCATTCTCCCCAAATTGACTATAGTCCAGATCAAAATCCCGGAAAGAAGAAATTCATAGGCTAGATTATAATTTCTTAGAAAAAGCACACATGTTAATTTGCTACGGTAAATTAACCATAATTAACCTCCATAGGGAGGTATCGCATGCTGTGTGGCTTAAACTACACAACATGCCACATCACAGTCCTCAAGGCTTGAAGCTCAAGAAAGAGTTGCTGGCAGGATTGCTACCTCCTGGGGGCTGCAACAGAGAACTCATCTCTCCCTCTCACCTGGCTAGAAATCCTTGGTATCTCTGGACTAGCCAAAATATCTTCTCAACCTCTCATTTCAAATTTACCTGACAGGGGCTGGGGAGATAGCTCCGAGGCACAAGTGCCTGCTGGGCAAGTGCAAGGTCGTGAGTTCGAACCCTGGTCCCACAAAAAAAAAAAAAAAAAAAAAAATTTACCTGACATTCTCTGTGTGTGCCTGCCTGCATCCCAACTTGCTCTTCCTTTCAAAGGGTCATCACTTGTAGGGAATTAGACCTCTACCAACTGAACCTACTTTAACTGTACAACCTTTATGAAGACATTCTCTCCAAAGAACTCCACATCGTGCAGCACTGGGGATTAGGACTTAACATGATATTGTATGGCAATAGAGCAAAATCACAACATGCCATTTTTTAAATTTTAACAAGAACAAAATTAAAAATAGCAATAAAATAGCTTAAAATAATGATAGCAAGACAGTAACAGGACTAATGCATTGCATATTGTATATTGTTATATTCACAATAGTTGCTCACAGTTCAACAACTAAGTATAAAATATTGTCCAAAATATTAGCACAAATCTTTCTTTTCAATGAACTAAGACACTAGCTGTAAAAGTATCTTAATTATCTTGTGTATATATACACATTTTTCTTTCCCTTTCCTTCCTTTCCCCATTCTCCTGTAACAGTTTTCGTTACTTTTGGACAGTTTCTTCCCTACT
This sequence comes from Myocastor coypus, assembly GCA_004027025.1. NCBI lineage: Eukaryota > Metazoa > Chordata > Mammalia > Rodentia > Myocastoridae > Myocastor > Myocastor coypus. The sequence continues at coordinate 1,708 of PVJA010013071.1, forward strand.
TCCAAAACTTTTATGCATTTTGCATCTTATTTATTCTTTCAGTTTCTCCCACTAGTGAGACAATATGGTGTTTACACATGTGAGTCTGATTTGTTTCACTTACGAGTCTAGTCTCGCGTTTTATCCATTTGCCTATCAAACATCAAGTTTATCTTTCTTTAGGGCCAAGTAGTATTCTATTATATTTTTTAAAGCCCACGTATTTTCAACCATTCCTCAGGTATTACAACTGTGCTGCTATAAACTTGGGTGCACATATGTTGCTGTGATATGATGGTTTTAATTTGGGGGGGGGGAAGTAGCTAAGTTTAATGGGACCTCTAATCATAGTTTTTTGAGGAATCTACACATGAATTCCCACAGTGATCACACCAGTCTAAACTCTCACCAGTAATCAAATAGAGTTCTTTATTCCCTACAACCTCACCAGCATTTGTTATTGTTAATTTATTGATGATAGCCATTCCTTCTGGAGTGAGATGGAATTTCTGTGTTATAATTTGCATCTCTCAAATGAATAGTGATACTGAACATTTTCCATGTATTTATTTGCCACTTGTATTTTTCTTTGAGAAGTATGCATTAATCTCAGATGCCCATTTTTGGATTTTGTCCTTGAATTTTGGAGGTCTGACCTTTTTTTAAAAAATTCTTCATATGCTCTACATATAAGTCCTTTGTCTGTGGGACAACTGGCTATAATTTTTCCCACTCTGTGAATTGTCTTTTCACCCTATTCATGATTTCTTATGTTGTGAAAAAGCTTTTTAATAAGGTTATATCAGATTTGTTGATTCTTTGTAGTTTTTCTTGTGTGGTCTGGATATTGTTTATGAAATTTCTGCCTACACCTATGTCTTCAAGATTTCTACCTATTTTCTCTTTCAGTAAGTTTTTGTCAAAAATGTAAAGCTCTCATCCTGAAATCAAGAACAAGACAAGGATGGCCACTATTACCATTCCTATTCAATATACTTCTGGAAACGTTAGCCAGAGCAATCAGAGAAGAGAAAGAAAAGGAATAAGGATGTAAAAGGAAGAAAAGTTAAATTATCATTATTTCCAAATGACATGATACTCTACATAGAAAGCCCCAAAAGCTACACCAAAAGGCTTGCAGATTTAATGACCCAATGCAGGAGTGTAGCTTGATATAAAGTCAACATTCAAACATCAATAATCTTCCTGTAAATGAACAACAAACTCACTGAGAGAGAAATTCAAGAAACAATACTCTTTAGAATAGCATCCAAAACAGACAATACTTATGAATCAGTACAATAAAAGAAATAAAATATCTTTATATTGAAAACTATAGCACTCTGAAAAATTGAAGAAGGTACCAGAAAATGGAAAGATGTCCTTTGCTAATAGCTAAGAAGAACCAACATACTGAAAATAGCAGTAATCCCACACTGTTACAGATTTAATGCAATCCCAGTCAAAATACCATTAGCATATCTCACTGATCTAGGAAAAAAATCCTAAAACTCATCTGGAACTGGAAGAAGTCTAGAATCCTGGGAAGGAATGGAAAGCAAGCAGCGTCACAAATTATACTACAAAGCTACTTTGGGCCAGGAAGGTAGCTCAGTGGCATAAGTGCCTGGCTGGTATGCACAGGTCCTTTGTTCAATTCCTAGTATTGCAAAGGAAGGAAGGAAGGAAGGAAGGAAGGAAGGAAGGAAGGAAGGAAGGGAGGAAGGAAGGAAGGAGAAAGAAAGAGAAAGAAGCTACTTGTCTTAGTTACTTTTTGCTCATTGCTGGGACAAATACCCAACACTCAAAATGAAGGAAGGAAAGGTTTATTTAGCTCACAGTTCGTAGAGGTTTCAGTCCATGTTCGGCTGGCCCAAGGCTGAGTGGAGCAGGGTGGAGAGCATCCAGTTCATGGCGGCGGAACAGCAACAACATGGCAGCAGAGGCAGCCAATCAGGGCAGCAGAGCAGCAGCAACAGCTAGAGCTCCAGTCTGTCTCTCTGTCTCTCTTTATATTACATTCAGGCTCTCCGCCTTAGCTCCCGCCCTAGGCTACACCCATAATCCCAGAAGTACTTCCACCCATAATCCCATCAGTACTAAAACCCATAATCCCAGGGATCATGGAACAAGTCTCAAACTCTAGAAGTCCCCGCCCAATGACTCCATGAGGCTTTGGGGGGACAACTAGACATAAACCATAACACTACTGTAATAAAAATCAGCATGGTACTGGGGGGGGCGGACAGAAAACAGACCTGAGGATCATAGAAACAGATTAGAAGAGGCAGACACAACCACAAACACACTCAGCCACCTTTATCTTCGACAAAGGGGTCAAACATGTATGTCAAAGGCTTAAAATAGACCTATTCCTATCACTATGGACAAAACTACAGGCAAAATGTATCAAAAGCCTGTAATACCATCACTTGGGTGGCTGAGGCAGGAAGATCAGTATGAGTTTGAGACCAGCCTCAGCTACAAAAGTGAGCACAAAGTCAGCCTGAACTGCATAGCTAGAACCTGTCTCAAAAAGAAAAAAAAAAAAATGGATCAAAGATTTAAATATTAAAACTGAAACACTAAATCTTATGGAAGAGAAAGTAGGTGGAAATCTTAAGGACATAAGAATAGGTAGAGAGTTCATGAACAAAAATGAAACTGCATGCGAAATATTTCAGTGAATCAACAATTGGGATCTCATCAGTTTGAAAGTTTCTGTACATCAAAAGAAATCACAAACTAAAAAGAAAACTCATGAATTGGGACAAAATTATGGCAGACTGTCCTTCAACCGAAGGACTCTTATCTACAATATACAAAGAATTTTATAACCTCATGCCTCCAAAATTCAAAGACCCAATCCAAAACTGGGCACCTGAGGTGAATATGCACTTCACAGGTGAAAAGATACAAATGGAGAATAAATATATGAAACAATGTTCAACATCACTGATTATTCAAGGCAGGTACAAATTAAAATGGTGCCAAGATGCCACGTTATGCCAGAAATAATGGCTATGATCAAGAAGTCAACCAATAACAAATGCTGGAGGAGCTGCAGAGGAAAAGGAACATTTGTCCACTGTTGCTGGGAGTGCAGGCTGCTACAGCCATTATGGAAATCAGTATGGAGATTCCTCAAAAAGCTAGGATTGGAGGTTTCACTCAAGCCAACTATTCTCTTTCTAAGTATTTTTCCAAAAGAACTGAAATCATAACCCTGCAGCAATATTTGTGCACCCATTCTTACAGCAGCGCAATTTGTCATAGCTAAATCTCAGAAACAACACAAATGCCCATCACCTGAGAAATGGATAAAAAAGATGTACTTTTTACACAATGGAATATTACTCAGTTGTAAAAACTATAAATTTCACGTTTTTGTAGATAAATAGATGCAACTAGAGACTGTATTGGTAAGTTAAATAAATCAGACACACATGTACAAACATATTGTCTCACTAGTGTGAGAATATGGCAGAGTAAATAAAATCTGAAAGTTACAATAGATACCATGAAAGGAAAGAATTTGTTCAATGGGAAGAAAAAGTGGGATAAAGAAAAGAAGAAAAAGGATGTATTTATATATATCTATAACATAATTTGGATAATTGTGCAGCTGATTTCTGGTGGTCTTTTTTTTTTTTTTTAATTGTATTTATTTATTTATTTTCTTGTTTCAGAACCTTTGTTTGTCTTATTCACTCATTTTTATTGCCAGCTCAGCCCGCCCCGAAGGCAGGGCTGGCGCAGCATGTGGTGCCGGGGATCGAACTGCGGTCCCTGAAGCCGCCCAAGCTTTCCCAAGCAGGCGCTTTAGACCGCTGAGCCATCCCACCAGGCCCCTCTGGTGGTCTTTTGAAGGAAGAAGTTAATGCTTAAAATTTCTTTCTTTTTATTCTCCTTTTTTCTTTTAATTTCTTACAACATTTTGTACTTGTTTTCTATTTTTAAGTAAATTTTGCATGTTTATATTAGGTAACCTAAACAATTTATTTGAAGATAACTTCATGTAATACAGCAACCCTTGTTCGATTGCTGTTACTCTGTTTAGTGAAATTTTGTGTCATTTGTAATGCTGCTGATTTGTATTCTTTAAGAAATAAAATAGAAAAGAGAGAAATTAATACAAAGTCATGATAGAAAGTGCTCTCCATAAAGATGGAAGAATAATAAAATTAGAAGTGCTTTTAAAAAGGAAAAAGAGGGGCTGAGGAGCTAGCTCTGTGGGGCACAAGTGCCTGCCTGGCAAGTGCAAGGGCATGAGCGAACCTCGGTCCCACCAAAAAGTAAATAAAAATTAAAAGGAAAAAGGTACAAGTGCCAGGAAAATGATAGGGCAGCTATTGTCCATGGAAGAAGCTGCACTTTTGATTGGCTGTTGATGAGACAAGACTGCATTATTGAAGTTGACAGCACAGTTTGCTTCCTGCCTTCTTGGAGCCAGGGTGTTTAGCCAGATGTCAAGCAAGTGGCCCTGTAAGGTGTTGTTTACGATCTCATCACTCAAGAAGTATGGTAATAAAAGGAAGAATAGTTCATAATATACAAAGCCAGATTAAAGATTGACCATTGCTTTTGTTTTCTGGGCTTTTTTTTTTCCCCCCGATGCTGGTTATTGAACCGAGACCTTTGCGCATGCTAGGCAAGGGCTCTACACCTGAAATACGTTCCCAGCTCAATATTTTCTTTCCTTAATTGAAATTTGCATGTGTGGATGCACATACTTATTTAGTGGCTAGCTACTGAGTACCTAAGATGTGCCTCTCTATCTGAACAGTCACGGGCTTACATTGCCTGGACTCAAATGCTAGCCCTGTAGCTGCCTAGGGTATAACCTTGGGTAAATGTTTTAAAACTTGTGTTTCATTTTTTTGTAAATGAGGAATAAAAAGGTCATGCATATTAAATGATGCATGATGAGATTGCTGTGCAGATTACATTACAAATTAATATATGTAAAAAGCACTGAGAAAATACTTGCTATATATAAATTATTGCTATTTCTGTTAGTGATTCTACCCTGATGGATTGCACATGTACACATGCTAAAGGGAAAGTGGTCGATGCCAAATCCACATGGAGTTCGTCTGAAACTCATTAGCCGAGCACCATGCCAAGCCTCACGGGAGGGACATGCAGAGATGCACACGATGTCCTTGAAGGAGCAAAGAGTCTAGTGAAGAAGCCACAGACAAGACAAGTAATTGCAAAACAATATGCTGGACGGATACAATAATGATACAGAAAGGGTGGCAAGATGCCTATCTAGAAGAGGAGGATAGAGAGACAATAAAATATTGAACTTAGTCTCAGAGAATGAAGAGCATCTGAAAATTATTTGGGGGAAAAAGAAATTTCAACAAAAATTAAGCAAGATTTAGTTTAGTTTTGTTTTGTTTTAATATTATGGCCAGCTCAGCCTGCCCTGGGGTTGGGATTGGCGCATCATGTGGTGGCAGGGATTGAACCATGGTCCCTGTGATTGCCTAAGCTTGCCTAAGCAGGTGCTTTAGACTGCTGAGCCATCTTGCTGGCTCTTGTGAGACTTAAATTGAGCTTATAAGCCTCCAATTCCAGGATGGCTAGATGAGAGGCTCCATGGAATTGCTTTATCTCAAAGCAATGAATGTGATAAAATTATAAACACACACATACACACACCAATTTAAAATCTCTAAATAATCCTATAGACAGAAAACAAATGCAGACCTATTTATTCAAGAAAGTCTGCTAAGGATCAGAATGAAGAGACTGGCGAGATAGTTCAGCAGTCTAAGCACCTGCTTGGCAAGCACAAGGATCCAGGTTCAATCCCTGGTTCTGTATGCCGATGTGGTGGCACACTCCTGTGATCCCAGCACAGGCGAGGCTGAGACAGGAGGATCACTCACGCGGCACAAGGAGACCCTATGTAAATAAATAAATAAATAAATAAATAAATAAATAAATAAATAAATAAGTTTATGTTTTAAATCAGAAAGAATAATTAGTTTCTGGTATTTGAGCCTAGACTTTATCCCCCTTTGCCTTTCTGCTTCACTAGAAAGAAAATTTCACCCAGTGGTACAATCAAGAAGACAAGCTTCCCTCTGCTTTCAGCTGCCAACCCCAGAATTCTCTTCATGACAGGTTCAGAATGTCAGCATTTCTCGTCATATCTCTGGGTACCTATCGCGGAAGCTGAGTTCCGCTTGAGTCTGAGATGGGCCAGCACTCTCCTGTTCATTCCCACCAAAGAAACAGAGGCCTTATCTTAAACACAAGGCTTCTGAGAATACTGAGGCCCTGCACGCCTGGATTGTGGAGCAGGAGGCTTCCCGGTGGGAGAAGTGTGCTGCCAGGACCTGGGGCTACCTCTCACCCTCAGGGAGCTCTCAGCTCCTGAGTCGAGGACAGCACTCAGGAGGAAGGATGGTGTTGATGCCTTGCTAGTGCCATGATTCTGGTTCAGAGATCTCAGCCAGGGAGAGAAGTAAACTATAGGCCAGAGGGTGCCTCATCTCTACCTAGAGCAACAGATTTTATCTGCAGCAAAGAACATATTACATCTTCATCAGTTTTACTCCTCCTTATGTTGTAATATCACATCTATTTTAACGTGGGGTTTTTTGGTTTTTTTTTTTTTTTTTTTTTTTTGATTGCTTGTTTTTTAGACAGGGAATTGCTGTGTAATCCAGGCTGGCCTTGAACTCACTGCGTAGTGTAGGCTGTCCTAGAACTTGAAATTATTCTCCTGCGCTAGCCTCCTGGGTGCTGGGATTACAGACATGCAGCACCATACTCATTTAATTTATTTTAACTTGAACTTATTTATATTTGGGGTCTCAGACAAACTATGAAATGATTAATCTTGTTTGTCTTATTTATTTTTATACAGAACCAGAAGACTCAGAACAGGCAAAGCAATCTGAGCTACAAGAGCAAAGCAAGAGACATGGCAATGCCAGACTTCAAGTTATACCACAGTAAAATAAATAAATAAATAAATAAATAAATAAATAAATAAATAAATAAATAAATAAAATAAGATTAGTGCTATATTGGCACAAAAACAAACGTTTTGACCACAATATGATGACCTTGGCTCTTTTGGAAAGATTTTTAGAAGAGCTATAGGTAGGTCAAATGTGACTTCTATTTTTCATTTTTAGATAAATTGCCACAGGGGTTATCATGACTTACCTTCCTGCCAACCATGTAGAAATGTTCTCTTTTTTTTATCCAAAATTCCACCGGCATATTTGTTTTCCTGAGTCCTCTATAACAACCATTCTTACTGGAGTAAGGAGGTATCTCAAGGCTGTTTTTACCCAAGATGTTTGACATGTTTTTGTGTGTTTATTAGTCATTTGTACATCTTATGAGAAATACCTATGAATTTCAGTTTCCCATTTTTGTTAGGTCTTTTATAAGTCAAATTTTTTGAGTACTTTATAGATTCTAGATATTAGTCCTCTGCCTGAGAGTGTGGCTGGAAAAATATTTTCCCATTCTTTAGGTTGTCTCTTCATATTGTGGGTTGTTTATTATTCTATGTAGAAGCTTTTTAACTTAACAGTTGTTGACTCTTGACCCTAAGTCTTGTGCAATTTGGTCTCTATTCAGGAAGTCCTTGTTAGTGCCAGCTCTTTAGAAGTTTTACCAAAAAAATTTTTTGAACAGGTTCAGTGTTTCCATTTTTATATCTAGATCTTAGGTCCATTTTAAATTTAATTTAGTACAGGGAGAGAGAGATGGTTCTAGATTTATTTTTCTCCATATGAACAAAATTAAAATTTGTTTTTAATTGGCTGGACATATGGCTCAGTGTGAACACCTTGAGCTGAACTGGAATAAATAGCCAAAGACAGTCCTGCTAAATGCATTGTCACCTTGAGATGGCTGTGACCACACCCCAGCTAGACACTCTGGCACTGCATCTGCTTTATGCTGCAAAGAACACGGCAACAAATTTCATGAAAATAATACATCCCATTTGTCCTAAAAACTAATAATTCAATAATAATAACAAGTCCTTGATAGGTGAGCAATATTCAAACTCATTGCATATTTTATTTTAAATGGCCAGTTTCTAACAAAAAAAAAAGCCACATGAAATATAAATAAACAGGAAAGATTTATTCATGTTTCAGAGTGGGAAAAGCAAACAAAAAAAACTGACAATAAGAGTAGCCCTGTGCAGGACTGAAGATATATAGCTCAGTGGTCCAAGCACCTGCCTGGAAAGTACAAAGATCTGGGTTCAATCCCTGGTACTACATGCTGTGCTGGTCCTGGAATCCTGGACATGCTGAGATGGACACCAAAATAGGGAGTGGTAATGAACACCTGTAATCCCAGCGCTGGGAGGCTGAGACAGGAGGATCACTACAAGTCTGAGAAGCATAGTGAGATCCTGTACCAAATACTTAAACAAAAGAGATTTTAAAAGTAACTGCGTTAGCTATAATAGGTAAAGTACTCATTATGTTTACATCTAAGAAATGAAAGAAATCATGATAAGTAAGGCCAGTATGATAGCAGTGTCACCTCAAATAAAAATACCAAGAAAAAGCATAAGAAATGCAACGATGATATTGTGGAATTGCAAAGTACACTAACTGAAATCCAAATTTTACTCTGTAGAAGACTTGAACTGGTATAAGTAAGAATTAGCATATTGAAAATTGTTAGCAATTATGCAAAATGAAAAACAAGAAAAGAAATTAATTAAAAGTTTATAGTGTTTCAGAGGAATGTGTACCAACACATACATAGGAAAAGCATTGGGAAAAAAAGAGTAGAAAAAAATTCCTGAAAGAAATACTGGATGAAATTTCTTAAGTTAATTGGAATGGACACAATGAAATAGCTCAACAAATTTCAAGCAGGACATGCTCATAGTGATCCATAGATGTATTAGAACAAAAATGCTGAATAGCAAAGGCATGTTGAAAAACTGAAAAATAACCAGAGAAATAATTCATCGCTTACACGAACGCCAATATAATTCCTAGTTGACTTATCATTACAAGTAATGACTGGGCCATCGAGATAGCTCAGCAGTCTAAAGAGCCTGCTTAGGCAAGCTTAGACAATTGTGAGGAGTGTGATTCGATCCCTGGCACCACGTGCCATGCCAGCCCCACCCCCCGAGGAGGCTGAGCCGGCTACAGAAACAAATAAACAAATAGCAGCGACTACTCATCAAAAGAAGAATATAGTAGAACAACACATTGAAAGTTCTTCAATGAAAAAAGAGGGGAACAGGAAGAGAGGGAGGAAGAGAGGAAGAGAATGACAGAGGGAAGGGGAGTAAGATCCTGTTAGTGAAGAATTCTATATTCAGAAAATCTATCTTTGAACAATAAAGGTGAAGTAAAGATATTCCCAGAGGAACAAAGACATTCACCAGCAAGCAAGCTTTGCAAGAAATCGTTAAGAAAAATCCTTAGACTAAAAGCAACTGATCCAAGATAGTAAATTGAATCCACATGAAAACAAACCAGAATAGATAAAAGTGATGATATAATTATAAACATTCCTTGTCTTTCTCTTAGTTTGAAAAGTGATTGTATAAATCAACAGAATTGTGTAAAGAGAATCAAACACCTTTGCTAATATCAACGCAAAGAAAGAAGATGGAAGAGAAGCTGTATTGGGCTAATTATTCTAGATAAATAATTAAAGCTGCATGATTAAAATCACTACATATGGTAAATCAGGTTAGTATAATAAGATTATAAATATATATTCTCTTTCCTTATTACTTTCAGTTCCTTCAAAAGTCATAAAATCATTTATATCCAAGCTATTACTCAGTCCACAACCTTCATAAATATGGAAAATGAAATACAGTGATAGTGAGGAAAAGAAAGTGGAGCTTTACAAGAGTGATGTTTTTACATAATTGGAATTTTTATTATAAATCTGAAGCTGGTTCTGATGTTAAGATATATGTGGTAAACCTTTGAATGACTACTAAGAAAATAACCCAAAAGCTTCATAAAAACAATCAGCTTAGAAATTGAAATCCTACATTAGAGAATATTCCCCTAATGTAAAAAAGGGAGGAAAAGAGCAGACATGAGACATTACAAATAGGAAAGTAAAATGGCAGTCGCAAATCCAGCTAGACCAATAACATTAATGAGTTGACAATCCAATCAGTAGGCGGAAACTATCCAACTAGAAGGAAAAACAAGCTGCAAATATATATTCTTCACTGCAAAAATTTTCCTTTTCAAAGATATAAATGTATTAAAAGAAAAAGACAAGATAAATGTGTCATGGAAACAGATACATGATACATATTGCAGAGACTTGTCTAATATCAAACAAAATCTAGTTTAAAAGAAAATACTTTGCTGGGAAGAAAAACTGTAAAATGATCAAATCATCAGGAAGATGTAACAATTATATATGCCACTTAACAACAGAATGCCAAGCATATAGAGCAAAAAACTGACACAAATGAAGAAAGAAACAGAGACTTCATCAGTAATTCTTGTTCCACTTGCACTAATGGATTGCAAATAACAAAGAAATGGAAAATTTGGGGAGAGCCTGGGGAGATAGCTCAGTGACCTAAGCACCTGCCTGGTAAGTGCAAGGATTTGGGTTGAATCCCGGACACCATATGCCATGTCAACCTGACGCCAGAACCTGAAGCACCTCATGCCAGCCACCAAAACTCAGCGTGGTGATGCAAACCTGTAATCCTAGCACTGAAGAGGCTGAGACAGGAGGGTCACTATGAGTCCAAGCAACATAGTGAGACCCTCTACCAAATACATAATTAAGATTTTAAAAAAGAAAATTTGGCAATATTGTAAATACATTAGAATGATCTTTCACTATGCAACACGTCATCCTCAAAGAGCACAACATACACTCTTAATTGTACATGGAACATTTTCCAAGACAGTCCATATGCTATGCTGTAAAGTAAATCTCAGCAAATTTAAAAGGATAAAAATAATACGAGCATGTCGTTCTGTTACAACAGGATAGAAGTGAGAGGCAATAAAAGAGAATAATGTGGCAAATTTGTGAATGCATCAAAATTAAACAGCTCATTGCATCCCTAAGTAATAGGCCAAAGAAGATACAAAACTAAAAATAGAAAATAGTTTGAATAAATGAAAATGTGGTCGTTAATATTAAAACTTGAGTGACAGTGATAAAGCATTGGAATGGAAATATCTACCTCTAAAATTCTCATCTTTAAAAAGCATACAAAGGTCTCAGCAATAAAGTTCAGATATTGGAAAAAGAAGAGCAACATAAGTCAGAGACAATCAAAAGAAACATGATAAATATTAAAGCACAAATTAATTAACTAGGGAATAAGAAAACAATAGAGAAAAGCAATGAAATGATAAGCTGGTTCTTTGGAAAAATCAAAAAATTGTCAGATCTTTAGCTTAACTTTGATGATACAAGGTTAAAGTGGAAATCAATTACATTTCCATATAGCTCCAGTGAACGATATGACAATAAAATCATGAAAATTCCATTTATAATGGCAGCAAAAAGACTAATGTATAGCAATAAATTTAACAAAATAAATAACAAAATTAGCCTCTGGAAAACACAAAAATGGACAATTGTTGAAGAAATGAATACATTTAAAAGCATCTCCCCAGCCCTGAGCTATCTTCCTGGCCCAATAATCTACATCTGATGTAACAGGTATGTCAATTTCCATGACACTGTCACTACACATTAATATGTGTACATTGTAATGTCACATTTGTACTCCACAAATATATAAAATTATTGTATGCCAATTGAAAATAAAACCATGTTAAAAAAACAAAAAAAACAAAAAAACAAAGAAAAGGGGCTGGGGAGATAGCTCCGAGGCACACAAGTGCCTACTGGGCAAGTGCAAGGTCGTGAGTTAGAACCCTGGTCCCACCAAAAAAAAAAAAGAAAAAGAAAAGAAAACCATGTTTTCTACAAGAAAAAAAAGCATCTTATGATAACAATATTTTGAAGGGGTACTGATATATCTTTGCAATTTTGTACTACAGATTGAACATAATCCCTCTCAGAATCTCAAAGGACAGTTTTGTAGAAATTGGCAAACTCGCTAGAAACAGCGTAGAGAATTGCAAAGCATTCTCCATAACCAAAACAAGTTTGAGAAAAGAGAACAAAGCTGGAGAACTTACACTTCTTAATTTCAAATTTTTGCCACTAGACAATAATAATAATCAAGAGCATGATCTCAGCACAAGGACAAGAATATAGATGAAAAGAAAGGAATTGAAAGGCCAGACATAAGCCAAGTGTCTATGATCAACCAATCTCCAAGAAGGACCATTCAATAAGGAAATAGCAAGTCTTTTCCTCACATCACACACAAAAATTGATGGAAAAAATGGATCAAAGACTTAAATGTAAGTTCTAAAACTGTAAAACACTTAAAGAAGAAAACATAAGGGAAAAATATTCTTGACCTTAGACTTGGTTTTGGGTTCTTAGATGGAACATCGAAAGTAAAGTGAAAAAAAATGCAACCTAAATAAATTAGAATTCATCAAACTTAAAAGCTTTTTTACTTCTAAGTATGCTATCAAGCAAGGAAATAAACACACCACAGAATGTGAGAAAATTTTATAAATCATATATCTCATAAGGAGCCCTTAGAAACCAATGAAATATGTCAATTTTAATATCAGTTATTCAAGTATTTTCAATGTTCTCACTGACTATATCCACATTTCCATGAACATTATAGAGATGCAATCAGTAAATAGATAAAAATAATTTTTAAAAGAATACAAGGAAAATTTACAATGCATTAAGAAAAGAACAATTTCTACTAGACATTGGGCAAAGGATCAGACTAGCTATTTCCCTAACAAAAATATAGAAAAACCAATAAACACATAAAAACATGTCCAACTCAGGGAGATATAAACCAAAAACATAATAAAACTGTTTCACTCGAACTAAGATGACTGAAATGTAAAAAGTTAAGTATAACAATATTGACAAGGATGTAAAATATTGGCCCTGCATATACTGCTACTGAGAATGTAAAGTGGTGTGGTTATTTTGGGACACAGCCTGGCATTCCTTCAAGTTAAACATAAGGATACTCAATGACACAAGAATTCAATCATACATGTCCACCTAAAAGAAATGAAAATATATAAACAGAGGAAAACTTGTTCCAGAATGCTTGGAGAAAGAGAATCTACTTGTAATTTGAAAAGGCTGAAAACAACCCAAAAGTCCATCAACTAATAATAGACAGACAAAATTCTGTATGTTGAAGTGAGTAACAGTATTTGATCATAAAAAGGAATGAAGTTCTCAAACATGCTACAATGTGGATGCACTTTGCAAATATTACTCTAAGCAAAACCGGGTCATAAAAGATCACATATTATATGATTCCATTACACAAAATGACCATACTGGGAAAACAAAGAGAGACAAAAAAGAGATTTGTGGTAGTTAATAACTGAAGAGTTAGAGGATTAGAAAAGAGAATGAGATTTCTTTGTAAAACCTCTAGAACACATAGGGGAAAACCTCATGATATTGGTCAAACCAATCATTTTTTTTTTCATAAGAACCTAAAAACACCAGCAGCAAGAGCAAAAATGAACAAACGAGACAACATCAACCTAACAACTTCTCCACAGCCAAGGAAATCATCAATAGATTGATTACCTGTGGAGAAGAAGAGACTGTATGCCACCAATATATCTGATAAGTTAATACTAAAATATTTAAGGAATTCAAACAACTCAATAACAAGAAAACAAACTGATTTTTTTTAAATATGAAAAGGATGTGACTAGACACCTCTCAAAAGAAAAGTCAGAAAATAGCCAATGGGTATGTGAAAAATATTTAAAATGATTAATGATGAGAGAAATGTAAATTAAAGGCACAATGAAAGATCAGTTCATAACCACTACAACGACATCATTAAAAGAAAAGAATATGTGCTGATGAGAATGTGGAAAAAGGGAAGCCTCAGTACACTGTCAATAAGGTTGTAAGCTTATACAACTACATGGAAGAGAAGTGGAAGTTCCTCAAAAAATTAAAAATAGAGCGATTATAAAACCTACAACTGCAATACTGGTGTGCAACCAAAGAAAATGAAATCAGTATGTGAAAAGGGTATCTGCGTTCTGATGTTGATTTCAGCATTATCCACAATAGGTAAGTCACAAAGTCAACCGAAGTGTCCATCAATCAATGTCTTAGTTACTTTTCTTATTGCTGAGTCAAAATATTTGTCCCTTAAAGTTAAAGGATAAAAACTTTATTTAGCTCACTATTCATAGAGGTTTTAGTCCATCATTGGCTGGCTCCAAGGCAGGGTGGCACAAAGCAGAGGGACAACAATTCATGGAGACAAAAGACAGCAAAAGCAACAAGCGTGCGAGGGAAGAGCAAACCTCGTCTTGGCCCCTTGTCTTGCACGCAGTCTACCTACTCCAGGGTGGGCGTAGCACTCACTTCCTTAACCCCAGCACTGGGTCATGAACCAATCACAAACTCTAGAAATGCGCCTCCACCACTGCATGAGGCTTGGAGGGGGCATCCAGACACAAACTATAAGAGTAAATGAGTGGAATGTATTTAATCTTACAAAAGGAAACGGTCTTTTTAACAACATGGATGAATCTAAAGGTCATTATGTTAAGTGAAAAGAAAACAAGCATAGAAAGACAAATACTAACATATGATTTCATTTATACATGTGATAGAAAAATAACTTGGCTCTGAGAGGTGAAGAGTAGAATGGTGGTTGCCAGAGGGTAGGGTGGTGGGTGTAAGGGAGATATTGGTCAAAGTTAGGCAAGAAGAAAACATTCCAGAAGTCTATTGTACAACATGTTAACTTCAGTTCATAGCAACACATTGAAAATGATTAAGAGAGCAGATTTTAGTGTTCTTGCCACAAAAACTATGAGTGAGTAATGAATATTTTAACTACCTCATTTTAGTCATTTCAAAATATATTCATACTCCAAAACAACATGTTGCACATGACTACAATATACAAAGTTTAATTGTTACGTTTTAAAAACAAGGACAGGGTTTCTTTTCGAGGTGATGAACATTCCAAAATCAGTTGTGGCAGTGGTTGCACGTATCTCTGAATATACAGATACATGCACCTAGTGGGTCAATTTTTACTAGGTGGCTTATTCTCAAACCTATAATCCTATCAGTACTAAAACACATAATCCCAATGGATCATGAATCAGTCTCAAACTGTAGAAGTCCCTGCCTCATGATTGTATGAGGCTTTGGGGGGACAGCTAGACATAAACCATTAACATTTTAAAAAGTAACTAAGACAAGGGCCATCATGGGAGAGGTCAGGTAAATTTTTCTGGTAAAGTAATATCCTGGCAGAGACAGTGGGGACTGGGAAGCAGAAAGTTCTGAGCAGGAGGAACAGCTGGGTACAGGGGCTTTGAAGTAGAAATGTGGCTAATGTGTTAGAGGAGAAGTACAGGTCAGCCTAGCTGTGTGACATTAGTGAGAAGGATACTGGAGAAGCCAGGGGAGGAGGCCAAACAGAAGGAAAGGACTTGTCTGGAGCAGCAGGCCATCACACTTAGTGCTCAGAAGTTTTACCCTGTGACATTATCTCCAGGGCATCTTCCCTGAATATTTACATATCCTAGTATATGAATCAGGCATTCTGGCTCATCCGGGCTCTTTCCAACTATGGTTTGCAAGCTAGACATGGTGCCATGCAGATATCTTAATTGAAACCAACATTTGTAAACAATGGGATGGAAAATCACCCCCTGCAACAGTTTTATTTGAGCCTGAGTGTGGATCTCCGTGTTGGACTAATTAAAATGCAAAACCTATTTCTTACTAAAGGTCACTCAGAGTACCTGAATCTGACCCAAGTCCATCACCACATTCACAGAGTCTCACTGCAGCAGACACACCAGCATCCACCTAAAGGCACCTTGCTTATGATTTACAACCAAAAGGCAAACTTGCCTGCAGCTACTGAACAGAGGTCTTCTGTGTTAATTGAGATGTTTACTTTAAGCAAAGCAGCAATTGCATTGTAATTAGAATTCAGTTTCTGCTGTGTTTAGTTACCACAGCCCCTGGTCTACAGAAGAATTCTGTAGACCCAGCCAACATATCCCTGAGTACAGACAGCATATAAGGTAGTCATGGCTTCCACCCCCCAAAAGTGACAGCTTTTTCAAAGGGGGGTTATTGAGGTCAGATAGGGGTGTTGCCACCTACAAGCTGTGTACCTAGTCAACTAACATCACTACTTTAAGCCTGAGGTAGTATCTCAGGAATAAGCAACATTTTTCTTCTCCTAAAAATGAGGATAAGACAATACCTATCTGATAGGATTATTGTAAGTTAAATATAAATGAACAAAGGGAAGAATGGGGGTGGGTGGGGGAGGGCTATAGAGTCTTCCAGGTCAAGCCCTCAGTAATCTCTCTCTTCCACCCAGAACTTACCTCCTAATAGCACATCCAGGTCTAAATACTGCAGTGGATTAATCCACTGAGGAGTACAGCATCTTTATGGTCCATCACCTTCCAAGAGCCCAACCTCTGAACACATGAGGCCGTTGGAACAAACTCTAGATCTAAACCACAGCATTCCACTATTGGCCCCAAAAAGTTCTTGGCCATGCCATTATGCAAAATACATTTAATCTACCTCTAACAGTCACCAAAGTCTTAATGATTTCAGCAGTGCTAAACAGGCCAAGTTCAAAATTTTCTGAGACTCAAAACAAACTCTTAACTATGAGTCACTGATAATGACTTGTGCACTCTCCAGATCCTCTTGGATAATGGTTGCAGAGGTCTGTGAGTACCCGGATGACTAAGTCCCATGAAACAAATCCCAGGCAACCAACTGCCTAGGTGGCCCTTCTCCAGTCAGAGGTCCAGTGGATCTCTTCTCAAATGAAATCTCTCCAGTTTTGCATCTTTGAGCCTTCAAAGGACAAGATGTTGCTGATTCCTGAGGTGCCACGTTAAGCCATCTTTCCTGTTGTCTCGATGAGCTGCACTTGGCTTCATGTTAATGCTAATCTTTCAGCAATCCCATGGTTAAGGACCCCAGGTTTGAAAGTGTTTGTTTCTAATTAAACTGTAAAATTTCCACTTTTGCTGGTTGCTCCTTATTTCACTGTAGATCTGGCTAAAAGCCGTAAGCAGTACTCACACCATGGCATGAACACTGGAGTGATCTGAAATTTTCTCTACCGGATTAATTGGCTGCTGTCCTCAGACAAAAGACAGATACAGTTTCTGCAAGAGCATAACATACATACTGCCTCAAATCTATCTGCAGATAGAGTTCTTATTCCTGACTGTCATGGTTTGTGGTTTTTGTAAGGCAAACAATATAGTATAGGACACATTTTATAATATTATTTTATAATGAATCACCCAAGAATCATATACAAAAAGTGTAGGAGATCTATCCACACAGTAAATACTAAAGAATTCATCTGAGACCTGGATCATAATACCCTGTATGAGTCCAACTGAAAGCCTAGAGCTTATGGCAATGCCTCTCCCAAGTCTAACTGGAGGTGTAGAGCTCACAACAAAGTCTCATGCAGGTCCACTTCATGGATTTTTGCTGGAAATGCCCAAAGGTCAGTGGTGAAAGCCAGAAAGTCTATGCCAGTGGGATGAAAGCTGAGGGATCTAAACTGGAGCCAAGGAAACAATACTCAAGGTAAGGACCAGAGCGTCCCCAAATGTACCACAGCCATCCTCAGTGATGATGAGGTCCCAAACTCCTACAATGACAAGGAAAGTTGAATTCCCATCAGGAAAGCCAATGTGGCAAGCTTCTCCATGAGGCTGAGCAGTGCACCATCTTCTCCTCTAGAGCCAGGAAGCGATGCTCAAGATGAGGACTCAAGTTTTGCCAAAGTTCATCGGGAAAGCCAGCACGACAAGGTCCTCCAGCAGCACAGCCCAAGTGAGCTAGCAGCATCCAAAGGCCCCAACAGCTTCTCCAGACAATATTCCTAAGAGCATTGCAGCAGCTTCTCTTGCTCTGCTTTTATGCTGCCGGCAACAATCCTCATGTGGGCCTCCGGCACCTACTACCATACTAGTTCAATTCAGCTGGGTGTAACAAGCTGACCACCAGTTAGCTCCCCACTATACCAACTGAAACCTCTTGAGCTCAGTCCTTATTGTCTGCATTTTTATCAGCGTTACAGTTTTCTGAACAATGACGAGGAATAAAGCATTCTAAAGGTTTTCTAGTCAGCATCTCCAACACTGTCCAAATCCCTCATGGGAAACAGTTCCAAAGCCTTTAAACCACATGGTCAATTGCAGTCACAGGTACCATTTCTCTAGTGCCAAAATCAGTCTTAATCATTCTCTCCTCACGGGGACAAAATATATCACAGCTTATGGGAGGAGTATTTTAGTTTTGGCTCATGGTTTTAAGAGGATTCAGTCCATAGTTGGTAGTCACCAAGGCATAAAGGGCACAGTAGTGGAAGAGCCTGGCAGAAGAAAGCTGCTCTCATCTCACACAGCCAAGAAGCAGAAAGTGAAGGCAGGATTAGGGAAGGTGATACATGCTCTCAAATCACACCCCAGTGATCTAGGTCTTCCAACCAGACCCCACCCTTCAACAGCACCTTGGACTCTGAACTCTGCAGTTTCTTAATCTGTTGATGATGGTTATGACCCTAAGATCCAATCACCTTCCAAAAGCCACCTCCCCCAAAACTTGAGCCTTTGGCTGGACATTCTGGATCTAAATTATACCAGAGATAAAATACATCACTGTTTCCATTTCAAAGATAAAAATTAAGTAACACAAAGAAATTATATAAATTACACAAAGCAAAATAAATAAATAAATAAATAAATAAATAAATAAAATAAATTACACAAAGCCAGGCAACTACATTAGAGTTAGGCTTCATACTCAGGCGGCCTGGCTCCAGAATCTGGAGTTCTAACAACCTTACAACAGTGGCTCAATTTCCCCTGAGAACATGGCACCCCATTTTCTGAGCTCCTCATCCTATTTAAGTCTTGCCAATAAAGACAGTGGGTAAGGGTAAGGACCACAGAGCCAGTCAGGTTTGTGCTGGTACTGTAACCAGCACTTAATGACTACAAGCAGTGCAGCAGGTACCCTTTTGTCTCTAGGACTCAACAGTCATCAAAAATGGAAGAGTAAAAATAATGTCTGTCCCATAGGCTTGGAGCCCTGAGGATAAATGAGGTAAGCAATATTAAGTCATCAACATAACACTGGTATGTAGCAAATCAGCAGTGGGGTCTCCACTTCTCTGCTTGTACTGAACTGGTGTTCAGGATCTCGAGGCAAGGAAGAGCTTGGATTTGCAACTAGAACAGTCTGGCACTCCTTCATTTAACTATGTGTTGGTCCAGATCTGACCAGGAATGTGCTATGGATGTGAACACCAAGACCAAATATCTCTGGTAACAAGGCAAGAATAGAAGCAGATCACAAACAACTTTGTATCTCATTATATTTTGTAACCACAACATACAAGACATGTTTAGGTTAACTGACCACAAATTCTATGTGATCTCAACACTTAAACTGTCTTGTTGTTTCATGTATTTAGTACAGATCTACAGGGTCTCACTACACAGATCAGACTCACAGTGATCTTTCTGTTTTCAGCCTCTCAAGCACTGAGATTATGCCTATTCTTAAACTGTTGATATAATTTGTTTAAATTTTCCATGGATGGAAGGAAGGAAGGAAGGAAGGAAGGAAAGAAGAAGGAAGGATGGAAAGAAGGAAAGAGAAAAGAACAGGAAAAGGAGCAAGGGAAGGAGAAAGGGAAAGAGGAAGAAAAAAGTTTCAGAGTTTGTTTACTTTTAATATTGGACTAACAGAATCCTTTAAATAAAATTGCACATTGTGAAATCTCAGAGAAAGAGAGAGTTTCTTTCTTCACTGACCCAAGAAGATATCATCAAATACAGTAGAATATATACACTTTCTTTTCTTTTTTCTTTTTTTTTAAATTTAATTTTATTTATTTATTTTTTTCTTGTTTCAGAATCTTTGTTTGTTTATTCACTCATTTTTATGGCCGGCTCAGCCCGCCCCGAGGGCAGGGCTGGCGCAGCATGTGGTGCTGGGGATCACACTGCGGTCCCTGAAGCCACCCAAGCTTTCCCAAGCAGGCGCTTTACACCACTGAGCCATCCCGCCTGGCCCCTACAGTAGAATATATATATGGTTCCATTTGCCACATTTGAGTTCTTCCAAAAATAGATCCTGAAACAAGGATTCAAGATACATAGTTTACAGGCTGGAGAGATTGCTTAGTGGCCTAAAATGCCTGCCTGGCAAACACAAGGACCCAGGTTCAATTCCCTCAATAACTGAGCCAGCCCTGGAATCCTGGGTGTGCCATGCCAGCCACCATAACTGGGCATAGTGACACATGGGAGGCTGAGACAGGAGGATCACTACAAGGCCAAGCTGCATAATAAGACTGTGTCAAATAAATAAATATATGAGAGGTTTAAAAAACTGTACCACATGGATAAAATAAAACTCACTGAACTGTAGCAGCAGATGACTGTGAGCAAAGATAAGCTCCCACAGAAAAGATGAGTGCAGAGGAATAAGAAAGCCTTTATTGCAAGCTCATGACTGACAGATGAAATTGTCAGTCCTGGCCTGAGCTTCACTTTCAGGTTATATAGTTTCCAGGTTTCCATAGTAACCACTTTACCTCATTATCTCACTTGCAGGAAGTTTACAAGAATGTCACATAATTGCCACAAGGCTTACATTTCTCAGACACTGTTCACCATCTGCCTATCATGGGACAGTGTGATTTAATGTGTGCCCTGTTCTCCAAGTTGTTCTAACTATTTCTTCCTATTTTATGACCCTGGTTTTCTCTAAGTGGGTTTATGGTTAGTCCCATATGAGGGTAATTAGGGAGTGAGTTTATCTTAAGTGGCCACCCTTAAAATTTTGTCTCTTTTGCCCCATCATAATCAATTACTATCATTAAACATTCAGGTTAACTCCAATACTTCAATATCATAAAACAATAGAAAATTTTCTATTGAGTTTTCCTTTTGCCCAAATTCATGATAACCTAAGATAAATTCACAACTGAAAGACTGAATACATTTAAAGATTCCCTTCCATATTATACACTGCTCTCTCCTAAACATTATAAGGACATTACTATTTTCTTAGATCTGTATTAGCTCAAATATATTTTTTGATATTAGCCACTTTGTAAATCAAAAATTTATATTAATTTTTAAGCATATGTAAATCTAAGCTTTCTACATTTTTTATTCTGTGAACTACAAGCCCAAAGTTTTGCCTATTATTCCACTTAAGCATTTGGTTCTGTAGGTTGAGTGGTGTTCCCCACATAACAGTTGAGGTGCTTTCTCCTCTGTGCCTTGATTCTTCTTCCAGGCCTCCTTTTACTTCATTGCAAGGAGTGATTGTGAACTTGTGACATAATTAACCATAAATATGGGCCAGCCCAACAGATTCTAGTTCTAATTCCTACTGAATGAGGTACTCTGATTCTCTTGCCTGTCCTGCATATTTTCCAACCCATGTAGTGCTATTTGGAACCTGAAGCTTCTGGAACTTAATCCTGTCTTTTATTGTGTGGGTCTAGCCTACCTCACATCTCTCTTCTTGGCTTTCAAAGGATAGAGGAGTGGGGAAATTCAACTTGAACAACAGCAGATTAAAAATGACCATATGTTAGCAAGGAGGAAGAACATACCACCCCTTAAATATAGGCAATACATCAGGACTTATTTCCAAAAATTGTACAGTGTGGAAAGGGGTAAAAAATCAGGACTTTACAAAATCTGATAAATGGCATTTTGGCCAAAGGTCCAAGTTCAACACCAACAACCATCAGTCATTTTGACAGGTTTCTCTATGTGATACTTGACCCCTCTGGTCCTTCTCCCAAAACCCATTACCCCCATCTAATCATAAGGAAAACACCAATTGAGTACATTGGGTAGACTATAAAAATTTGACCAGTTATCCTCAAAATTGGTCAAGGTATCAACAACAGTCAAGGTCAAGGTCAAAGTCATGAACAAGAACACAACTACACGAAACTGCACCGCCAAAGGGAATCTAAAGAACATATGGTAAGCCAGTACATATGATATCTGACAAAATCTTAAAACAGGAAAAGATGACAAGCCCAAGCCACAGAATTCTAAGCAATTTGTTGGCTTAGTGAATAAAAATGTATAAAGAGAGACTGCCTGAAGCCCACTTGAAACTCATTCGACACAGCATTTAGGCCTGGTGTGTGAGTGGGACCCCCAGGGCCTGCCATAAACTCATTCCATGCAGCACTCGGGCCCAGCGTGTGAGACCGCCCAGGGTCTTCCAGAAACTCATTAGACCTTGCACCAAGGTCCAGCATGTGAATGGAACTTCATCCATCAGACATGCCCAGTGTGGAACCCTGCAGCAGAACTCTCTGCACACAGGCTAGAGGCAAGACTCACCCAGATGATCCAGGAGCAGAACATCCTGCCATTGGTTTACTTACAAGGGCTGCAGCAGGAAGAAGTGAAGCACAGCAGCCAGACCCAAACCACCCCCACCTAGATGAGTTTGAACTTGGTAGATCCGGACCTGGAGCTATGATAATAACTGCACCAACACCCTACACCAAAGGTCAGAAGACAGTACTATACAAAATGACAAAGAGAAGGAGCAAAATGCAGTCTCAAGCCCCAAGCCACCCAGAACAAATTCAAAAGACAATAGCATAGAAAAAACTGGAAATCTCATACCTGAAATTTCTGAAACAATAACACCTGAAGTAAAGAAACAACTACAGAAAGGTATAGAAATAAGATCAGAAATAATTTCTGAAGTAAAAAAAATGATAACTATAATGAAAGAAATATGAAGTGCTTCTAAAGAAGACACTGATAAAAAAATGGGAGAATAGAAAAATGATGGAACCCATGAATGAGCAATATAGGAAAGAAAGAAAATGCATGAAGCAGATTCAAAGTGCTATACAGAATATTAAACTCTCAACCACAAGCTGACAAAACTATTTCAATAAAAGTGAAAATAGATATTCAGACCTTAAAGACACCATTGCAGCTTGTGAAAAGGTAAGAAAAGATCTCTTAAAAACAACTAGGATGCAGGAAAAAATATTTCAACATCTTCAAGGTGACGCAAAGATGAACAATGTAAGACTTACAGGCATCAATGAAAAAGGTGTCAATACAAATGGTATAAAAATAATATGGGAAGAAATAATAGCAGAAAATTTTCAAATATGGGTAAACAATCTCACATTCAGATAACCAAAGCATATAGAACTCCAAATAACATAAACCCAATTAAAACCACACACAGATGTATAATAATCAAGATCCCAGAAATTCAGCACAGGAACAGTATAATAAAAACCATTAGAGAAAAGAAATAAATCACATATAAAGGAAAATCCATCAGTATAATGGCAGATTTCTCTTTACAAACCACCAAGTCAAAAAGAGCATGAAGCAAAGTACTACAAGTCTTGCAAGAAAACAAATTCCAGCCCAGACTGATATATCCTACAAAACTCTCTTTCAAGTATAATGAAGAAATGAAATACTTCCAGGACAAAGAACAACTAAAGAATTTCATGTTGACAAAACCAACCCTACACAGACATTTTAGAGAGGCATCAAAATGACCACAACTCCATGAATGAGAATGGAAAGAACACACTAAATAGGGCAAACAAACACAGGAGAAAAAGAGGTACTCAAGAGCAGTCTTTCAATTATTCTTTTGTATACAGCAGCAAAATATTTCCATGAGCACATACTACACATGGACTTCTCCTGCACCCTATGGGTCATGATTCTGTCTGGGTTTACAGGGAGGATATCAAAGAAATAGCAGTATCTCAGTCCCACAAGTGACACCTGGTCACCAGCAAGCATCATGGGCACTGTCCATATCCACCACATGCTAGAACTTTGTGTGGTATCCTATCCCCAAAGTGTTAGAAGTGCTGGTCGTATGTTTGCCACTCCAGTCTATGTTATGTTTTATTCTCAGTAATTCTTTACTATCATGAGAACTTTCTCTTAGTTGATATTTTTGTATATATTAACCTATTCAAATGCTATGGGCATACTTTGAATTGATCACAGATTCATACATATGCTGCACAACATTCTGGTCTCAGGTGGACTCTGTTATGGTTTATGTCTATGTGTTCCCTCAAAACTTCATGCAATCATGGGGCGGAGACTTCTAGAGATTGAGACTTGATTCATGATCCACTGGGATTATGTGTTTTAGTATGATGGGATTATGGATCTGAGTCCTTTGGGATTATGGGTGTGGCCTAGCACAGATAGGCTGAGGCAGAGAATCTGAACGTAATATAAAGAGAGACAGAGACAGACTCACATTGTTGCTCTCTGCTACCCTGGTTATTCGGTTGCCTCTGTCATGATTGTTGCTGTTCCATGCCATGAACTGGATGCTCTCTGCCCTGTTCCACTCAGCCTTGGGCCAGCTGAATATGGACTAAAACTTCCAGTAACTGCAAGCTAAATAAACCTTTCCTTCCTTCATTTTGGGTGTCAGGTATTTGTCCCAGCAATGAGATAAAAGTAACTAAGACAGACTCATGATTTAATTTTAATTTTGTAATATTGTTTTGAAATATTTCATTTTTAATTAATTAATTTTATGAATATTGTTTATATTTTTGTTTTATGATTTATACTGCATCTCTGACTTACAATCTACTTATAAGACATGGTATGACATTTTCTTCTAGTATTAGGAACTTTAAAAAGTGTATTTCAAAAAAGAAAAAGGAAAAAAAGAAAGTGGATTCCTGATGTCTAAGCCCCCCAAAAAAATAAATAAATAAAAGTGTATGAATATTGTTTTACTGTTTGTCAAAATTATGCCTAGTAATATAAGATGTTAATAATAGATAAAATTGTGTGTGGAGTATACAGGAACTCTATACTATTTTCACAATTTTCCATAATTCCAAACTATTCTACAAAATAAACATTATTAAGAAAATACTCTGTTGTGGCATAGATATGGTTTGAATATATCCCTCAAGAGTTCATGTGTTGAAACTTAATCCCCACTGTGAGATTGCACTGAATCTAGCTCTGCTGCCCAGAAGAGCTTTTGGGAGGTTTAGATAAGGTCATCTGGGTGGAGGCCTCATTAGGGAAAGAGATCAGAGCACAGAACACACACACACACACACACACACACACACACACACTATCTCTTCCTACAAGATCCTGATACACAAACTTAGGAACTGTGGCCAAAATAAACCTCTTTTCTTCACAACCATCCTGTTCATCATATTGTGTTGTTGGCGACATGAAATGAACTAATACAGGTGGTGGAGGTGAAAAACTTTTTGCCAAGAAAGTGATTCTTCAGTAACTAAGGATACAGTCTACATCTGGAGTGTGAGCCAATCCACAGTTTCTGTCAGAAATTTCCATTCTGAAATTTCATCTGAGCACTAAATTGGAGAGTCTGAACGTTGGAGTGAATTAAGTAAATTTTCATAACTTCTCTAAGAATTATTCACCATTTCTAAAAAGGAACAGAAAATATTAATGTACTACTTTGCTCAGAGATGCGGTAAAGACTGTTGATAGTAACATGTGTCAGTTATGGAATATTTCCCAAGCACAATGGAAAGTACTTAATCATCTCAGTTAATTCTCAGAATGCTGCTATGAGATGGCTACTATTCTTATGAACATACCAATCAGGAAAGTGAGGTAACTGCGATGATTTGCCCATGGATACATAGCTAAGAAATACCCAAGCAAGAAATTGATGGCGGACTATCCCAAGAGTCCATGCATCTTAATCGTGATGATGATTCCTATAATCAAGAGACAAGACTACATGCCTAACAAGAGTAGTAATTATGGCTTTAGCTCAGCAGTTGAATTCCCACTTATTTGCATATTGCAAGTCCTCTATAAAAGTTAGATGATTTAATAATGAGTGAGTAGATGGGTGGAAAAATTTATAAACTATGGAAGTGTATATTTTTATGACAACTACTATCAATTGTATGAATTCTATAGTACATCAGTCTAAAACTAGGTGGTTTAAAGTAATAATATTTATTTATTACAATTCACAATTTACACAACAGTGCCTAATTTCATTAATCATTTTGAAGGGTCAAAAATGTGGGGTCCACAACAGCTTGGCTTGACTGAATATCTCTGCTTGGGGATCTTTGATGTGACTACAGACAAATTGCTGGCTGCCGTCATCTGGAGCCAGATAAGAGCTGGAGCATCTGCTTCCAAGGTTGCTCATTCATGTGACTGTCAGGTTGGGTAAGTCACAGGGATGGCTGTGCAGCCTGACAGTATGGTGGCTAGCTTCACCCAGAGCAAGTAACTCCATAGACCAAGAAGCTGAAATACCTCTTATGACCTACCCGTTGGATCCACACATCATCCCATGAGGTAACTCTCTTTTAACTTGAGAAGAAACTACAAAAATACATTGATGCCATGGGAGTAAGGATCTTGAGGTGCTGTCTTGGAGGCTAGGACTCTTATTCTAGACCTAAGGCATGAAGTTTGAGTTCTCAGAATTTCTTTTCTGATAACAGAGATTGGGAAAGACATAAGTATTTCACTTTTTCCCTAGCCCATCTCATTAAAACTGACACAAATTCATGGATATATCTTGGTACCTGTTATGGTTTGTGCCTAGCTGTTTCCCCAAAGCCTTACGCAGTCATTGGGGCAGGCATCTAGAGTGTGATTAATTCATGATCCAATGCTGGAATTATGGGTATAAGAGCTGCATTATGGGTGTGAGTGCTATACTAGCCTTGGAGCAAAGAGCCTGAAGGCAATAAAAGGAAAGGAGAAAGGCTTGCCTCTGCCTCTTTGCTGCTGTTGCAGCTCCTGTTCCTCCCTTTGCTCTTTGCTGTTTTCTGCTGCCATGAACTTTTGCCCTCTGCCCTATGCCACTCGGCCTTGGAGCCAGCTGAGTATGGACTGAAACTTCCACAAACTGTGCACTAAATAAACCTTCCTTCCTCAATTTTGGGTGTTAGGTATTTTGTCCCAACAACAAGAGAAAAGTAACCCAGACAGTACCCAAGTCAATGTCCTCCTGACCTGTCCAGTTTCCAGAGCCCCCAAGAAATGTCACTGTAGCTTCTTACCTCTACTCTTATTCCCCCAGAGAAATATTAAAGTGGTTTGGGGAGCAGAGTCATAAAACCCCATGGATCAATGAGTGTAATGCTAGTAGAAATTGTTTCTGAACAAACTAGAAAATGAAAAGAGACTGTGTCTGAGTGCTTTTTCCTCTCAGTATCTTGTTATGACTATTTTCCAGAGGACCTTATTTCCACCCTTCGGTACCCTGCTTGTGCCCTTTCAACCACCATCTCATTGTTCTAAGTTCTACTAGTTGTCAGTCATCAACCTTGCAGTATAAATCAAATCTATGGATCTAAGTCATGTACTCTTTCCTTGACGACAGTTATGACTTCTATTGTAATATAATGCAAAGCCTCCATGCTTCCAAACTGTCCAAAAAAGAAGCTGTTAGCCACGATTGAAAATTCCATATATGTCCCTATCTGAACTTACTTGCTTTCTTGCACTCTCTGGCTAAAATTCAAAACTCTACTTAGGTAGCAATACATAACTGAGTTGGTATCCTGGTTACTTGACCTTCCTTTACACTTTTCCCATCTATAACCAGTCTCTTCCCAAGAATTGTAAAGGCTATGAACTACATAAAGGTATTGTCATGTCTTCTGCTTCTGAGAACATATATTTTGGTGTTACTCTCGCCTCATAAGGCTAGGTTGTACCAGTATTTTGGTACCTGTTCCTGGATAGTTTGTGTAGGGTGAACTTTCTTCCACATCCACAGGTCATAAAATGTTCTATAAACAATGTGCCTTCCCTCAGCCCTCCAGACTTGCTTACCAACACCTCTCCAATGCCAGTCTGTTATTGCTTCACTATCTGTGATGGTGACTGCCCTTGGCTCTCTAAATAGTCCAGTAGGTTCTTTGGAATGTGCTATTTCCTGGTGGTATCCCAAAGAATACAGATCTCCTTCCAGGGCCTCTGCCTTTCTCCTTCTATTCCTCAGAAACAGCTGCAGGAATCTGCTGCCAAATTTCTAACTGCAGCAGCCAAATCAACCAAAGATTAGGAAGCTGTGGAAAAGCTCTGAGATTTGTAGAGAAGGGTGCATTAGAAGGGAAATAAGGTGAATGCTTTAGGAAAGATGTGTTCCCACTCGGGGGTTGTGGTGCTATTTAAAGGGAAAAGAGTAAAGAAAAGTACAGTGAGAAAAAATTTGCCCCAAAGTCTTCAGCTCCATCCCCCCACACACACAGAGAGAGAAAGAGAGAGAGAGAGAGAGAGAGAGAGAGAGAGAGAGGCAACTGCTGCTTTCTTCAGACTCATTCTACAGAGAAACAGCCCCTATAGGTGTTGAAGATATAAATCAGAACTTCTGTATCTTTTAGGAAAGCTTCCAGAACTAAGGATAAGAGATGACATCATGTTAGAACTAGGGTGTGTTTTAAATTATAGTGTAGTGATAGTAAATTTGAAGTATGTGGAGCTAATAGACTGGGACACAAGTGGTATGGAGAGCTAGTTAGATAGTCACAGTTCCCAGGAGCACACCACATTCTGGGAAAGGAGGACAGATGAAGAAGCACCACAGTTGATCAAGAGGTGGAATCAGAGAAAAGAACTCTAGGTAAGGGTCGAGATTGTGTTTTCCAAAAGAAGAAACAATCAAGGCAAGATAACAAAGAGTATTTTAGGTTGACCAGTATGAATAGTTTCAGCAGATGTCGAGGCATAGAAATAGTCATTAGTGGCCTGGTACCTGACCCTGTGATGATTAAAGTAGTGGCCTATGGTGTAAGACCTTAATAAAGGACGTGATGGAGATGGAGAGTCTGGCAGTTGATTTTCATTTGAAAAATATCCTCAGTGAGCTACTCATTGATTGTCTCTATGAGTTGGCTAGCGCCCTAGAAGGGAGGGTCACTTGAAAAGCCCAAGATCTAGCAACTTAAAGGTCTCAGACATTTAAAAAAAAAAAACATACCAGAGAAAAGCATGTTTAATGTAACCCAAGATTACTTTTAAAAGAGAATAACATCCAAAATATTGGAGCTAGACTTGACAGAAGGCAGAGACCATGCAATATTTTAGGTGGAGACAGATATAAAGATAGACAGATAGATAGATAGATAGATAGATAGATAGATAGATAGATAGATAGAGATATAAAGAGATAGGAGTTCAGGACTCATGGGCTCTGGTGGAAGTTCTAATGGGCAGGCCTGCTGTTATAGGTTGCTTTCCTCTCACTTCAAAAAAAACAATTTCTCATCTGTCAACACAGCTTCCGTGGACATCCTGATGTTTGAGGTTTCCCAGCATCCAGTTCTCTCTATTAATAATACCCAAAATAGCCTTTCTGGAGCCAGCATGCCCTAATTCCTAACAATGGTTCAGTAAAATCACTTGAGCTAATCTGAGTATCCCATCCTGTGGGCACAGTGATTGGCTTATGCATGGATATATGGAGCCAGTCAAGACCATTGGTCATGTTTGCAGAGTCTCCTTGGCAGAAATGTCCTTTCTTTCTTTCATAAGGAGAAACCACTCCTCATCCTTGGACAATATAATACGAATAAATTTAGCAACCATTTAATGGCAGATGAATGTGATGTAGAAGTCTAAGGAAAGACAAAACCTGGATCCTTAATGCCATAAATTGTGCTGCTAAAATAAAACTAGTCTAGACCCTAATGCATCTTTCGACTCCTCAACTTCCCTAGACAATCAAGGAGCTGGTATTCATGTCACTTGTAACATAGAATACCCGCTGGTACACTGTTGCACCTTCAAAACCCAGCCCCAAAAGACCATTTTATGCCTTTATCACATTCTATAGAGATTTATTAGAATATCAATGATTGATAGAAAATACCAATCCCAAGTTAAGTCTAAGATGTTTGACAGTCAGAAAGACATTGATGTTATGCTCTATTTTATAGAGTAATAGTATCACTAAGCTTTTTTTCTGGCAGGTTAAGAATGTAAGTCTGCAGACCAAAAATTAGAGAAAATAAGGGCTACAAGGATAGCCAATATTTTGGCCCTAGCCCTTCAAGGTCAGTGAGGACTCAGGACATAAGAGATCCTGTGCTATAACAGCCTATAACTCAGTGGTATGTCAAATTTTCTATTCAAAGAGATTATAGGGATAGAGAGGAAAGGGACTGAAGATACATAGTGTGCCAAAGGAGAGTCATTTAGAGAGAAAACATTCTCTTGGGCTTTCATAGAGAACAAACTGGTCAAGCAATGGCCGTGACTTATCCAGATGGCTGACACTGACAACAGTACTACAAAGCACTGTACATGGTTCCAAAGTAAATCCTGAGGGGATTTGACTGACCTTGAGAGATACAAAAGTTACATGTTTTGCTATACAGGTCTTGCTTTAACTTGCCCTTAACCACCCAGCAGAAAAGTTTAACCACAAGGCATAAAACAGAAAGCTAGATTAGAATGATGAGCTATAAAAGGTTTAAATCAACAGCTTCCAAGATTGCCAGTTTTACCAATAACCCACTGTGATTATTGGACATTGGATTATGTATATAGCTACTTTCTCTTAGTTCAATGAAAAGAAATTTGGTTGTACCAATAATGATTTGAAAAATTATAACATCTATACCCTGTGCTCTGCACATGTAATCGGAGGACAACAATATGCATTGTATCAAATATTGAAATGTACTGCTAATGTGTTTTAAAACTGTCACATTGTTATACACTGTTATGTTTTATTAAAAGTAATAAAAAAAGAAGGGCAGCAGTATAATAAACTGACTCCTGAACCTCAAAAAATAAAGATAAAAATAAAACTCCCCTAATCCTCTCATTCCCTACAGCTAATGCTCCTCTTTCATGCTTCAGTTTCCCAATATCTCCAACCCTTGCCTGGAGGGATTTTTTCCTTTCAAATAGTCTGTGGAACCATCTGTCTTAGTTGCTTTCATTATTGCAGAGACAAAATACTTGGCATCCTCAGCTTAAAGGAGATGGTTATTTGGCTCATGTTTCAGTCCAGGGTCAGCCAGCTGCAAGAAGAAATAGCATGGAAGAAGGGCAAGCGGAGAGCAAAAGGAGGAGCTGGGGAAGGAGAGGACCACATGCAGGCCATGCCCATGGTGACTTGCCTGTTCCAATCAGACCCACCTCCTAATAGAAATCAGCTACGAGTCCCCTACATGCATTCATATTCCAAAGGCCCCACCAAGGAGCACATGAGGCTTCTGCCAGGACATCTCCATACTAACCATGACACCATCATTCACACATCAGCTCAGTTCCTTCCTCTGCCTTAAACCCCATTATTATTGAGCAACCATAGCATCCATTTCCACCTCTACCTTTTTCACCAGTTATCCTTATCAGCAAAGATGGTGCCTGGGATGATGGGACCCAAATAAGGAGACACTGCACTAAATTGGGAGGCAGAAAATGTGTGTTCCAGTCCTGTCTCTGACCTTCATCTATTATGTAGCTTGGGCTAAGCACTGTACTCTCTTTACATCTTTATCTCTGAAATGAGAATTGAAATATGATTTGAGATTTTTCCATTATGTTCTTCCAGCTCTAGGTGCTCTAAATTGCTGATTCCAGGGCCTTTACAAAAGCAGTGGGATTGACAGGAGTATAACATCATGTATTCTCTGTGCTCAGTTTCAACAATAGCTGCTTAATGAGAAAAAGTAAATGCTACTAGACAAAATGATATCTGAGAGATTATGCTAATCTTCAAGACTGCTTATCAGGAAATTCGGCTTTTCTTTTCAGGCACAAGATAGCAGTACTTTTCTTTACCCCTTAAAATTTAGTTATGCCTATTTGCTTGCTTTAGCTAATAAAATATGAAGAACAAGTGATATTTGCCATTTCTGGGCAAAAGCTGTAAAAGAGAGCATCACCATATTCCTCTTTTTCCTGCTCTAGTGACCATAAAGACATATTAAAATGGAATTTCCATTAGCCTACTTCTTCGATAAGCAAAGACTACCCTTCACCCTGCCACTCCCAAACAACATACCTTTGTCACACTTCATGAGTGAGAAATAAAGTTTTGTCTCCCATAGTAATGTCCAACCTACCCCGATTGATATAGGCCCTTCCTGGTTTGACTTAAAATATCTATCATTTATTAAGTTTTGTGTGTCAGACTGGTGTTAGGTGCTTCACCTACTTCAACACAAAATTCGTTTAACTTTCTATATATCTTCAGATCTTCCTATTGGTGTTACCACTTATAGATGAGCAAACCAGGGCCCAAAGAGCTTCCATAAATTGGCCGAGCGCACACAGCTAGCAAGTGGCATGGTCAGGACCCAAACCCACATGAATAGTGATAATTGTCCCCATTTCCCATAAGAATTGAACCCAGTCGTGTGCTGAAGCCAGCTTATGCCAGCTGGTGATGGTTAATTGCAGGCTTCTCCTCTCAAGCTCTTATTCAGTGACATCCTATCAATAGCTTGAAATAAACTCCAATGGGATTGTTTGTACCATGGAAATTAGCAAATGTTACAATTCAGGGATTTCATGTTTTTTGTTTGTTTGTTTTTTACTTCAGAGCCAGTTTACCAGCACACCATTGGTGGCACCTGTATTACTGGAGCCAGCCAAACTGAATCCAAAACTTCTGAGTTGTTCAGAAAACCTCAGGATTCTCCAAAGCGTTCTATTGTTGTTATTGTTGATGATGCCAAAGACTTTGCAGTGAGATCAGCACCAATCAGTGGAATCCTGAGTTGTTGGAACAAGAAAAAAGGAGGCACTTTTCAACATGACTTAAAAGTAAGACTACGTTTATCTAGGTTACCCTGTGTATATATTTTGCCCCCTGCTTCTCTTATTCTGTTGGTCTGCTGAAAGGAGCAGTGAATGCTTATTTTTTTTCCTTTCTCTTTTTAACTTTTGTAACTTTTTGGCCAATTTTACATGCTTATATCTGATAATCTGAACAACTAGTTTGAAGAAAGAATATCCAATATAACAATTATTGAATTCCTATCATTTTGTTCAGTGAAATTCTGTATCATTTCTTTTAATTTTTTTAAAAAGTAATAAAAGTGAGGCTATAAGATCATTGAAGCTGCACAGGGTGCAAGAACATGTCTGTGCCTGAAGCAGCTGATACGCAGCTGCTGCTCAGAGCTGAGGTGATCCTGCCCATCTTTCCACTGTAGAAAAGGCGCCAGGCTGAAAAGTACTGCCGCCGTGCTCTTATCCTTCCACAGAAGCCATATTAAGGAATCTGCTCTTAAGAAAACCTGCCTCATTGATAAAAACAAACTTCTCCTTTCCTTTGTCTTTGGCTAGTAGAGAAGAACATGATTTTACATCACGACAGCTGAGGTTCCAGGTTCTTCTGTTCTGAAAAAGGATGAATGTAAAGCATGGGAGCTCAGTTCAAATGATGGAGAGGTAGATAGGCGTTCTCATAAGGGGAAATATATCAGAGGGAAGAAAGTGGTTTTTTCCTTGGCAAGGACTTTGACAATAAAAATGTATACTTTGCAGGCTCTACCAAAGACATATCATTTTATAGAAGGGAAATTGCAATGGGACATAGACTGTGTCAACTTGGGAAATTTAGAAGCTTAACTAACTCAATGGTTCTACTTCCTAGGGTGTAGAGAACATACTCTGAGTTGGCTGTTTATGCTCCAGGATCTTGTAATGCTGATTTGTTGTGTCAGCTTGAGAAGTTTAGAAGTTTAACTATATGACTCATCAGGGGGCCAGGGTCCTCATTTTGTGAACATCCTTAGCCCAAGGAGGGTAGGGAGATTATATGAATGGTACAACTGTCCCAGGACAGGTAGCTTTCATACAGCATGAGAGGAAAAGAAGCTTGCTGCCCACCCCCAGTCTTGTTTGCTTTTTTGTTTTATTCTGTTTTGAACTATTGCCCCTCACTGTATCATCCTGTCTTGGGGGCACCTGATTACAGAATGAGACCTTTACAGACTGTGAGATAAATAAATCTTTCCTTTCTTAATTTTAGGCATCTGGTATTTTGTCTCAGAACAAGAGAAATGTAACTAGCACCACAACTATTACATTACACATGGCACTGATACTGAAAAAAAAAACCAAACCTGCCCACTAAATAGAAGCTGTCTGAGAGTTTAGCTGGACCCTGACTGCACTGACTAGACATTGATAGGATTGGACCATCCTGCACTCTTATGTACATCTCAGTAATGATGAGCTGGAGGCCCTGCAGCTGCACACGGGTTGTATGGCTAGGTTTGTAAACCTAAAGGTGAATGATAGATGGAATCTCTCCGTGTTTGTGAATCTGGCGGAGACTGAGATCACCATTGCTCCATTTGCAAAAGTGCCCCTGAAAATGAGCAAACAACACAAAGAAACTGGCAAATTAATTATCCAGTCAGTGGAAGAACTAGAAACATCAGATGGCCAGGTTCTATATGGGATGTTACCCTAAATACAAAGGAAACCTTCACCAACCTAGCACCATTTCTAAGAAGTTGTGAATGAAAGATGAAAGTGAGGTCTCAATTCTGGGGCATTAAAGCAAAAGTAATTTCCACCCAACAACAGAAAACATCCTTTGTCAACTAGCAACAGCCGAACAAATGATGAAAATATGACTGAGAATGTCCGGCTGAAAACTGTTAAAAGTTCTGCTTCCATTCTGATTATCCACTAGCTATGTAAAATACTGGAACTAACAGACTAAGTATTCTGTTTTTAAATGATTTCTTTGAAAGCATT
Source organism: Myocastor coypus (assembly GCA_004027025.1). NCBI lineage: Eukaryota > Metazoa > Chordata > Mammalia > Rodentia > Myocastoridae > Myocastor > Myocastor coypus. The sequence continues at coordinate 36,603 of PVJA010013071.1, forward strand.
AAGTCTTGACTGGAAAACACTAAGACACATGCAACCGTGTGTGATTTTTCTCCCAGCTGACTAGTGCTCCAGCTGCTATTAGAGTAGGACAAAGCCCTGTAAGTGCTGCATCTGGTGTTACAAACAGCTGATGTCCCAGAGCAAGGGGGAAATTTCCATGGAGTCCCATGCAGACTGTGACATGAGCTAAAGCCGGCATTGCAACTTCCTGTGTGTCTCATTGAGTAGCCATAAACTGACGGCTCACTTTCAGAAAACCATCTGAAATGCTGTTTTGTATTCTTCTAGGAAGAACCTCAGTTCCTCCTGAGAAACTCCACTTTCAGAGCCAAACTGCAAAATTTTTCTGTCACTGTCTAGAAGATCATTTGAGAAACTCTGTGGTTGCTCTTTATTTTGGAGGAAATGTCTTTCACTTAGCCTTCAAACATTCGCCTAGGGGAGTTTTGCATAGACTTTATACTTGAGGAGTCAACTTTAGTAATCCATATTTATACTGCTACTGAAGCTAGCATTTGGTCAGTTTAAACTTTAGAACTCTCCAGTTAACTCTGTTACTAGCTGTTACTAGCACTATTCTTTGAACAACATGCTGACCTATGGATGGCGGAATGAAACAGAAGTTCCTTTTTAAATAGTAATGTCTGTAGGATGAAGCAACGACTATGTAATTGGGCAGGGAAACAGAATCATCTTTTTGCAGGGGCCAAAGCCAGAGAACATCTTCATGCCACTTCAATAAAAATAATTTGGCCACATATCAAGGTGACTGTTCTTGTTCAGTTGTGTACTTTTTCATAATTGGAGATCTTAAAATTGCCAAATAAACACAGATGCCTAAATCGTGTATTCACTGTTTTATTATGTATATCCACATTAATTATGAAAGATTACTTTTCATTCAGTCCTGTTGTCCTTTGAATTTGTACCTAGCAATATGTTTGCAAAATAATTACCTTTATTGAATCATCTTCCCTTGATGTTAGATGTTTGTTAGATAAAAATAAAAAGTAGCTTTTTCCTCCTTCCTTCCTTCCTTCCTTTCTTCCTTCCTTCCTTCCTTCCTTCCTTCCTTCCTTCCTTCCTTCCTTCCTTTCTTCCTTCCTTCCTTGAGTTGGAGTAAGAAGGACCCAAAATGAGACATTTACTGAACCCAACAATTGAAAATTAGATCTGTACTTTATGAAAGCAAAACAAGAGGCTAAAAGAATAAAAGAAAAGAAAAAAATTCAGGGCAGGAAAGAAAGGCTCTCGCTAAGGGAAAGAGACTGTTGTAACTTTCAAGCACACATTTTGTTAAGTTTGCATAATGCATGAGACACAAGAACATCTCGAGGACAGCTAGAGTCCAGGGCAGAAGATCAAGTTGACAAGTTGGCTCTGGGGTGAAAGGAGAGGGTGAGGGCTTGGCTGGAGGCACTGACCTATGATTCTGTGTGTTTGTGCTGAGCAGGAGATGTCTCTGCCCATCCGTCACTACCACTACCATCCTGGGCTTTACCCATACCCCAGTTTTCCCCAAGGGACTGTGGAACCTAGAGCCCCAAGGATGTCCCTGTGGTCAGGGTTCTGATCACTGCGAGACTACTGAACTCATTCTTGGGCTGAGACACGACAGCACTTCTGCCATTCACAGACAGACTGATCTCAGGCAAATAGCCTCACCTTCCTAAGCCTCAACTTAGTCTTCTATAAAGTGGGGCAGATACAAGTTTCTAGTCCATTGGGTCACACAGCACAGTACCCAGAATATATAAATGATTAATAAATGGTGACTGTCTACTTTTATCACTATAATTATTGTTACTGATAATTATAAGAGCTAATAGTGTTGCACACATTCTGAAAGCTCTGCTTGAAATGAATCCTTTATTTCTCACAGCTTATGAGATAGGTACTAGTAATCAACCCATCTTCTATATTGGGGAACAAGGGTAGAAGAAGAACTTGCCCAAAGACACAGCAGAGTGGTGGACAACCCGTTAACACGACCCTGGTCAGTATCAGGCACTTTGTAAACCCTTCCTCTTTCTCCCTGACGTGATACTGAGAGGAAGAGACGATTGTTCCTATTTTAAGTAAAAAGACACTGAGGCTCAGAGAGTTAAATTGGCTTCAGGACACCAAGCCAGTAATCAACAAAGGTAGAAATCAAGCTCAGGATGCTCTTTATCTGTCATAGAGTGCAGCTTTCGTTTTCACCCTTCATTTCCAGACATAGAATTAAACGCTCCTATTAAGGCTAATTAACATTAATTTGGTTATTAATATGCAAGACACTAAGCTAAGCACTCTACAGGCATCCTCTTCTACAACATCCTCTTCTCATTGTGGGTACTTCCACAACAGTAACAGGAGGTGGGCACGTTATGCCCATTTAACAGTTTTAGAAATTGAGGCGTGGGGAGATTTATATTTGATCAAGGTCACAGCTGGAACCGGCAGAGTTGGGACGTGAGCCTAGCTATTTTGACTCCAGAGCTTCCTCACACTAGAATGTATTATATGTATTGTGTTGAACTACAGCATTTACACATCCTGCCGGGAAAAGCTCCGTCCACCCCTCCCCCAGATTCTCTTTGTGAACTATCCCATGAAGTCTGCAGGAGGGGTGGGAGCAAACCACTCAAGAACTGAAGAATGCTGATCAGATAGGTGGAGGAAGGGGCACGTTGGAGGTAAAACTGGTGGACAGAAAGCTAGCCCAATGACCAGGGGGCCCGGCAGCTCTCTCTCCTCCATGTGCCCAGCTATCCCCCAGAAGGAATGGCAGTGCCATCCCAGACCTGTCTTGGAGGTCAGGGAACTGTCCATTAAAGCAGACAGAGGGAAACTTTTTGTCTCTTTAGAGCCACAGACAGCTCCTGGTGCATCTGACCTCTCTTCTCTTGCTAGACAGAGGACAAGCGAAGGCAAGAGGGAAGTCTCTTCTTGGCTGAAATGATTTATCAAAGCAGAACTTTCCAGCAAAATGAAGGTCAGAAGCTGCTGGCCAGCTGGACTTCCAGGCTGAGTCTAGAAGCAAAGCCAGGGCCGGGAGGCACATGTGGCTCCTCCCATACTCACCTTCTTCTTGTGCAGCCTCAGCCTGGGAATGGCCCAGAGCCAGGGTCTTCATGCAAGGGGGAACTTTCATGCTTCCTATAGATCTAGCCTGAATTCCAATGTGGGGAGAAATCAATTTTGCAGGGGCTTGCCCCTCTGGGAACCCAAGACAGGTTCAGGGAGCCAGTTGGTAACGGTCACCTTTCTTGCAGTATGTACCTCTAAGGGCCTCTTGGTACCTACATGTAACCTTGGAGTTTGTGCCCATCCTTGTGTGGCTGTCCTTGTGTGGCTGTCCTTGTGTGGCCATTCTTGTGTGGTCTTGGGCCCCCTAAGCAATCTCACCTGCCTCTCCTCCCCATTTCTTCTCATGTGTACGTTCCATTGTTCCAAAAAGGCTGCCGACCATGACTAATCAAGGCTGTTTCTCCCCTCCACTCTGGACTCAGGACTCTGCTCAGGCCAAGCCCCTGCTTAGGACACCCTTTTCCTGTCCCATTTCATTTCCCACTTGGAGAACCCTAATATTCCTTTAAGATTCTCCCTGAGAGCCAGGTGTGGGGATGCACGCCTTATAATCCTAGCACTCTGGAAGGCTGAGGCAGGAGGATCATAAGTTTATACAGCCTGGACAACTTAGTGCTTCAGCTAGACCCTGTCTCAAAAATAAAACATAAAAAATAAAAGAGAGTTGAAGATGCAGGTCAGTGCAAGGGTCCCCCATCCATCTCAAATGCCCTTACTGGAAAAACAGATTTCCCCTGACTTCTGGTTCTTTGTCTACTCCCTTGTACCGGATTAGATGCTGCTGGAGGCAAGAAGTCTAAAATCACGTTGGCATGGACCTGGGCAGAGTGTTCTGTTGGCCTCTTCCTACATTTTGATGGCTCCTGACAATCCTTGGATTTCCTTAAGTGGCAACAATATTATTTCAGTCTCTCCCTTGGTCTGTCATGGTTGTTTCACCTCCATGTGTCCTTAGAGACCCTTCAGTGCTTGGGAGGCTGAAAACAGGAGGATCACCATGAATCCAATCTATGTAGTGAGACCCTGTAGGCCCTGTACCAAATATATGTAAGGGCACTCAATTGGGGCAGACCCTAACCCAATTTAATATCATTTATTTTTTTAAATTTTTTTTCCTGTTTCAGAACTTTTGTTTGTTTGTTTGTTTTTATGGCCGGCTCAGCCTGCCCTGAGGGCAGGGCTGGCACAGCATATGGTGCCGGGGATCAAACCGCGGTCCCTGCAGCTGCCCAAGCTTTCTTAAGCAGGCGCTTTAGACCACTGAGCCATCCCGCCAGGCCCCTTTAATGTCATTTAGATCAATGGTATCTATGAAGATCTTAGCTCCAAAGTCCTTCTGAAGTCTCCAGATGGGTGTGAGTTTGCTGAGGACACTGCTCAGCCAGTACAACCAGTTTATAAATAGATAGCATATTATAGGCCGAAATGTTCAGAGTAAACTTTGTTCAGGTATGTGAAGAGAAGCTGCCTACCTGAGGCTGACCACTATTTGCACGAAGAAGAATAAAAGGAAATCATATTCCACTGGGGTGAGAGCTTGAGCTAACTCCTACTGGTGAGACATCACTGACACCCCTCTACCTTCTACAGTCTGTTCTAGCTTGTGCCTAACAATTCTCTTTACTCCATGTCCCCTAACTCCTCCCATTTGTGCCCCACTGAAAATAGTCTGGCAGCCAAAGAGAAACACTCAATATCTCAAACAGACACCATTAGCTAGTAAAGCTGAAAGCAATAACCTGTCACTTGGAAAGTACGAGCTGACACATATTCTCTCTGTCTCTTTGTCTCTGTCTCTGTCTCTGTCTCTGTCTCTGTCTCTCTTTCTCTCCCTCCCTCCCTCCCTCCTTTTCTTTCTCACTTCCAAATAATAAATGTCAGGTTATCTTGGGAGTATTAAAAGTCCAACTGGCACATTTAATTACAGAAGGTAGATTATTGATTCAGAAAGGCAAGGAAAAAATATAACCCCACAACAGCAAAAAGTAATGGTGTCAGTCACTTGGAGGTTCAAATGTCAATTTCTCACTCATGATTTGTGACTTTGTGGCTTCTTGAGCCTCAATATTTTCATCAGTGAAATGGAGAGAACAGTCACACCACCCTCTCTGGCTTGTTTGTGGATTAAGTGATATGGTAAAGGTGCTAGGCTTGGTACAAAGTAAGGGACTAAATGCCAGTTAGTAATCCTTTCTAAGTAATTTTTTTTAGTATTGTTGCCAATTACATTATTCTTATAAGTATAAAACAAGACTTAAGATAAATCAAATAGTATTTAATTTGAGAGTCTTTTAATTTTTCATCATAAAAGAGATAACAGCTGGAAAGTCAAATAAAAAAGGTCAGTATGAACTCAGCATGCATTTTCTTCTACAAAGCATATGCATTTCCTAAGTATCTTCTTAAAACATCTGAAATCAATAACTAATCTAGGGGCAACAAGCACTCCCAGGACGGGGAGAAAACATTCTCTTATGCTTTCACAGAGAGCAAACTGGTCAAGCAATGGCCATGACTCATCCCAATGGCTGATACTGACCACAGTTCTACAAAGCGCTGTATTTGCTTCCAAAGTTGATCCTGAGGAGATTTGACCTTGGAAAATATAAATGATGCAAGTTTTGTTAGACAGGTCTTGCTTTAACTTGCCCTCAATCACCCAGCAGAAAAGCTTAATTACGAGGCATAAAACGCAGAGTTAGATTAGTATGGTGAGTTGTAAGAAGCTTAAATCAACAGCCTTCAACATTGCCAGTTTCACTGGTAACCCATTGCAATTATGAAACATTGGACTATGTATAGAACTACTTCCTCTTAGTTCAAAGAGAAGAAAATATTTTCTTTTTTTTTTCTCTACCAATATCGATTACAAAATTTGTCATGTCTACACCCTGTGCTCTGTATAACTTTTATGAGGACAACAATATGCAATACATCAATTACTGCCAATGTACTACTAACATGTTTTGAAACTCATATTTTTATCTCTTATTAAAAGTAATTAAAAAAAAAATAAAGAGCTCCCAGGAGCCAGGCTGGCCTCAGATATCACTGTTCTATGTTAAGAAGTCAGAGCTCCTCACCAAAATTCCTGATCCCTGCTTGGGACAGAAACTACAACAGGCCCTGAAAGCATTACCAGGCAAGGGTGGGAAAGCTGCTGAAATGCTAGGGTCACTTATAAGAGACCCAAGGGCCAATGTTAGGAGACAACCATGGCATCATTTGAATAAAAATGAGAATGCAGTGGAGTCAAGTGCAGCAAATACATTAAGGATCCATGAATTCACAATAGCATTAAAAAAAAACACCATAATTTGGCTGTTTCATTAATCCTCTCTTCAATGCTGTGAAGGAATTTCTAATTACCTGTGTCTCAGTGGAGACTCCAACAAGTAAAGTTCCTCATCCAAAAGCACACGGAGCTGGAATCCTGACCCAGATCTGTGACATTCCAAAATGTGTTGTGGAAAATATTCAATAAAGTTCAACATTCCCTGCACTGTCCCCACCACAGCAGGAAAATGTGAGAATAATGAACTATTAAAGTTTCACCCCGCTGTCTTATTCCCTGATTATAAGCAACAGATGTTGGAGGTTGAGTGCATAGCATGATATATATGTGAAATGATAATGATGGACCAATTATAACCACTCTTGTGAAAATTCACAAGGGCCCTAAAATGATCTTTGGGTTTAAAGTAGGAACAAGCAAGCTGTTTCGAAGGCACTGCCTGATTCCTGTCCACACCTTCCTACTCCTCTGACCAACATCTTTCAGAAAGCAGCCTGGGAGTCATTTCTACTCATCACTTAGAGTACTATTTAAAAATGCAGAAGTATGGGCTCCAATTCAGCCTTCCTAAGTTGATCGCTGGTGGGACAGGCCTTGTAACCAGTACTTTTAGCTAAGTTGCCTTGGAAGGATGGTAGATCCTCATAGTCTGGGAACAGCATTTCTCCCACACTCAGACATCTTCTTTAGGGCCGGTGAGATGGTTCAGTGGTCTAAAGTGCTGGCTTAGGAAAGCTTAGGCAACCACAGAGACCACAGTTCGATCCCTGGCACTACATACTGTGCCAGCCTTAGCCTCAGGACAGGCTGAGCCGGCCATAAAAACAAACAAACAAACAAAAAAAAGTTTTAAGTTCCTGGCCACCACCTTCCTCACTTAACTTTAATTTCACTTCATGCAGGGTGATCTCCCCTCATCACCATCCTGGCAATAGAACCCCAGCTCTGGACTGAGCTGTATCCCTAACCCTTTTGAATGTGCTTTGCTTTAAGAAGGTATCTTGCCAAATCACTGAGTTGCTCAGACTGTGTTCTAATCCTCAGTCTTCTGCCTCATTCTCCCAGAGTGCTGGGATTACAAACATGTACCACCAGGGCTGGCTCAGTGTCATCGTTTTAGAAGACGTATCTGATCTGTCATCCCTGTTAAAAACAAAATCTTTCAGTGGCATCCCAGTATCCTTAGGACAGAGTTCAAATATTTTAGCTCCTTAATAATCCCCAGCGCCGTTTGTCATTACACCCATGCATACTCCCATACACACCTCCTTACACCACCACCATGGGGAACTCAACTTAGGAATTCAGTCTTTCTTTCATTGACCTATGCATCTGTGATTCTTCCAGAATGTTCTTGTCTATCGTCCACTCTGATCCTAGCATATCAATCTCTTTAAAACCTGCTCTGACTCCAAATGACCTTCTGGATTCACCTCATCTTAGCCTTCCTCCGTGTTTCTGGCTAGTTAGGTCACCTCTGATCTCACTCTATCTCCCTAGTAGCATAGCCTTAAGAAAACTGATAGGCTACCAGAAACTTGGCCTGCTGCCTCCTGCTACTCTCTGGAAACTACAAGTCATGTCTTTTTCACCACTGTACTCCCACCAGCCAGCAGAGTTGCTGACTCATTACAGAGGCTCCCGGGGCACAGACAGTATCTGTCTTGGTAGCAACCCCGTCTCCAGAGGGCATGAAGTTCTTGAATCTCATGAGCTTTATTAAGTTAAGGAAGGAAAGGAAGGGATTGCATCTCCTCTTGAGCTTCACAGTCATAACATATACATTAGCCCACTTGCCCTGTGAACTCTTCTTACCTTCCCCTGTTCCTTTATCAACAATAATTTTCTTGCACACTACCCCATTGGATCGGGGCCATGATCTTGGAAAAGGGAAGTGAGCTGTGACATGTGTTGCCTTCCAAATATCCTCTTGAATACTTGCTTTTCTTCAAGATCTTTAAACTCCTTGAAAAATAGTATGCACTCCTTACAACAGACTTGCAAAGAAAGCAAGGTTTTTCTTGTTCTCCCCAGGATGGCAGTGAGTGTGGTTATACATTCAGAGAGAGCTTGGAGCTAGCCCCCACCCTCACCCCCATCCCCATCCCCATCCCATCCCTCTCCCCATCCCCCATGAGATATTCTGTGTCAAAGAGTTCCCATTGCATGCTGAAAGCTCAGTCTTAGCCGTGGTTGATAGGACCTTGGCTGTAAAATTGACTTCAAGCAGTCAGATTCTCTTGAGGATGTGAGATGGAAAGGAAAGGAGATTTCCTTGAAGGTCATTTAGCATCCCTGGATCCTGAGCACTGAGCCAGTGTGCACAGAAAGGCAGAGAAGTCACCAGACTTGAGGTTGGGGTGGGGGGGAGATTCTCCTTGGCTTCTGATCTCTGTGAAGTGCTCCAGTGGAGAGCCCTGTGGCAGCTACCTCTGAGACCTGCCCCGTGGTCTCAGAAGTCCTTTGACTCTGTCCTTCTAGCAAATCCCCCGTTTCATTAGAGTTAATTTGATAAGTTCCTCTTTCATCTTAATGAGCAATCCTTGACCCAGATGGGGAGGAAAGCAGAGAGAAGTCAAGACTAGAGAGAGAGGTCAGAAGTGCTTAGTGGCTTTACTACTGACTTGTATGACCCTGGGCACAGCACTGCATCTCAGTTTCCAGTCCTTTAAGCCAGAGCTAGCGACAGTTGCTCGCATACAAGATCAACTGCATAACATGTATAAAAGTATTCTGTAGCTGTGTAATTTCTAAGTGAAGCAACTTGTCCAAGTTCTCCATAATGGTGGGAAATTTCAAGCCATAGAGTAGATAATCAATGAGAGAACACCTAGGCAGAGATTGATTCAACTCAGAGTCACTTTGTACGAACAGCATCGTAGGAGTAGAGCTGCCTGTGAACACTGACAGAAGATGGGAGGAAGGGTGTGATGCCTTTTGCTATGCCTTCCCCAGGAACTGCCAAATTCTAAGACATCAGCTTGAAGAGGGAGCCCCAGACAGTCCCTCAGAGAGGGGACTATCTCCCTCTAGCTCCACTGCTAGTATCTGCTCTTTTTTCTAGATCAGGTAGCTTCAAGGGAAGAGATGGCATCTGTCTTGCTACAGCTGTCTCTCCAGTGGGTATAAAGCTGTATCTCCACGGGGTAAGAAGATGTAGCCCATAGTAGGCACTGAAGAGTGAGCAAAGGTCCCCCTGCTTTGGTGTGTCTATTTGTCTCTGTGTTTCTGTTATCTCTAGTGCTGTCTGAATGCCTCTGCCTCAGCTTCTCTGTGTCTTTCCTCTCTGTTGTCACTCTGCCTTTGTCTCTTGCCTCCTCTCCCTTTCCTTTCTCTGGCCTGTCTACCCTCTCTCCTCTCCTGTCCTCTATCTCTTCCTCATTCCTCTCTGTCTCTTTCATACACACCAGACTGCTTCTCTTTGTCTTCTTCTGGCTCCTGTTGCCTGGTAACCACCCTCCCCACCAGTCCCACAGAAACCATAGCAACGGGCAGCCTGGAGATGCCTCCATTCATCTCTCTTTGTCCCTGGCTTTTCTGTGGTGGGCCTGTGCACATGGATGCTCCAATTACAGGTACTCAGGCAGCAGTGCCTTTGTCCATGGCCCATTCATGGCAGCGCTGACTCCTGGGCAGGAAAGCTGTCGGGAACTGCAGCACACAGCACTTCTGTGCCTCTTTGGGTGTGCCCGCAGCGCTCAAGGACAGCAGAGTCTCAAACTCATGCCTTAGCACACAGCTCAGCAGGTGGTGACAGGGGAGGGAAGGAGGACACGGAATTGCTCAATAAATGGATGACAGACATCCTGACCCAAGATGCTCCAGGTGAGAAGCCAGGGAAGGCACAGGCCGCCTGGCCCTGCTGTTGCTAGTTGAGAGTCCTTTGGGGCTCTGACCCGCTGTCTTTTTCTCTAAGATACAGGTCATTTTCAAGCCATAGAGGCTTTCACATGGTGTTCTCTCTGGACCAGTTGTTCTCTCCTTCACACCCTAATGCTGTCTTCCTATCCCTCCTTCAAATGGATAGCACATTCATCTCAAAGCCTAGTGGACGACCACTAACCAAGTGGGTAATCTAAAACAACAGGCATTTATTGACTCACCCTTCTCGAAGCTCAACATCAGTGTGTTGGCACAGCTATGCCCTCTGGAGGCCCTAGGGTCAGAGCCTTCCTTTCCCTGGCTTCTGGGGGTGACAATAATCCTTGGCATCCCTTGGTTTGCAGATGCATCACCCCCATCTCCACCTGTACAGCCACGTAGCTTTCTCCCTGTGTCTCTCTGTCCACATTTCTCTCTTCTTATAAGAACAACATTTATCACATAAACCATATCCTACGTAGGTGTAACTTAACTTGATTATCTTAGGCTTCAGGTAGATGTAAAGGTAGCAGGAAGGGGGACTATTCAACCCAGACTGAATGAGTATTTCTCCTTTACACTAATAGGCCCTGTACTCTCCAAACTTTTGCTCACCACTCTGCCTTCCAGTGCCTAGCACATCTCTGTTTACTGAATAGAGAAAAGCTTCACCTCCATAAAATTCAGTACTCTGTATCCACAGAATGAGAACAGTAGCATCAGCTCAAAAGACCACTCGGTAGGACTTCATCCCTGCCACACAGAGAAGTCAGCGATCATGTGCATCACAAAAATAACTACTGTAAAAAATAATTGCCACGAGCTCCGTGACATAAAAAAATCCAGAACAGCATATTCTCTCCTAATTCTAGAGGACAAAGATCCAAAACCAACAAATGAACCAAAGTCTCCAGAGGAAAATCCTTTCTTGCATCTTTCAAAAGACTTTATTGGCTCTGGATGACCCTAGGTTTATGGCTGCATCACTCCAACCCCTTCTTCCATCTTCATGTAACCTCCTCCTGTTCTCTGTCTTCTCTTCTTAAAAGGACATGTGATATTGGGTTTAGATAACCCAGAGGCATCTCATATTGAGATCCTAATTACACTTGCAACACCCCATTTCCAACTAATGCTATATTCACTGAGTCCAAGGCTTTGGTGTGGACAGTTTTTTTTTTTTTTGTAGAAAGCCACCATTCATCTACTAATGTGATTATTATTTCTAGGTATCAAGGTATAAGCTCTGGTTGCTCATAATTTATATTTGATCAATATTTATGAGGACCAGCTATTTGCAATTCTGAAACTTGCTGATTTCTCTGTAATTTTTCCGATGAGCCTGAGAAGGTAGATACTGCTGTTTCCATTTTAAAGTTGAAGCAAATAAGGCAAGACAGGGGAGTTAATTCCCCCCAGAGGCACCTACCTGGGCATAGAACAGCATCCTGGGAGACACCCTGTCCCTCTCCTAGAGTTGCTGCTCTGTATAGCACACAGTCCTGTGCATGCCCAAGTCGCTCCCCTGCCTGGTGCCCCTTCTTCTGCCTCCTCTGGCCAGACCTAATCATTTTTTTTTCCACCTGAATGTTCCTTCCTCAGGAACCCTCCTCTAACCAATGGTCTGTGCTAGGACTCTTTTCCATGATTTCCAAAGCATCCTCTGCTTCTCACTTCGTCCATCTGCCTTTGCTTCCTCTGAACTGTAAGCTCCTTGAATGTAAGGGCTGAGTGCTGCTCAATGCTGGGTCAGCACAGTTGAACACAGCAGTCACAGAACAAAAGCTCCATAACTACTGTGTGAAATGCTGTATGTGTACAATGGCATGGTCACGAGTTTGCTCAACCAAAATATCTCAATAGCAAAATATAGTGAGGGTGGTAGTAGTAATGATGGTGGCTACTTATTTGAGGCCAAACTCTTATTTAAATGTTTTAAATTTTATTTATGTATGGGATATAGTATCTCACCATGCAGCTCAGATTCATAGTGATCCTTCTGTCTCAGCCTCCCCTGCACTGGGGTGATAGGTGTGCTCTACCGTACCTGGTTAGTACCATGCCTGGTTTTGGTGGCCAGCTTGGCACACGCAGGGCTCTAGAACCAGCATGACATGTAGCACCAAGGATTGATCCTGGGTCCTTGAGTTTGTCAGGACTTAGACCATTGAGCCATCTCCTAAACTCAAATTCCTCTTTTAAAACAGACTAATGTTTACTGTTCCTAGGACTCAAGGAACTGCAAAGTTTCATGACTGTGTAGTCGGCAAAATCTTGGTGCTGTTAAAAGAACTCAGGACAATCAGATGTGTAGACTGATGCTTACTAAGTATTCATGGGCCCAAGAGTCAGCCCAGGACTTGTTAAAAATGCACATCTTGATGCATTCCTTCTGTGGCAAGGCCTGAGATTTCTGCATCTGCAGTTCACAGGTGATGCTGATGCAGCTGACCCTGAAGCACCCTTGAGAATCAAGCTTGCTGCTGAGTTGAGCAAGAGGTCGAGGATGATGAGTTCGATTTCAGGAATGCTGAGTTTGAGTTGCTGATGTGATTCTGCAATGAATATTTCAATGAGGCAGTTATAACAAAGGAGTTGGAGAGGCAGGCAGGAACTGCAGCTTCTGCCGGGGTATATTACACAGGATGTGGTCCACTTCTGTGTGGGCAAGGAAGAAATGAGACAAAAGAGATATTTGGGAAAAGTACAAAGAGAGAAACAAATGAATGGCCAGAGAGAAACAGACAGGTGGACGGATGGACTGATGGACAGACGGACGGATGGACAAAGAGGGATGAAGGGAGAGAGAGACAGAGACAGAGACTTTTTTGTGTGTGTGCAGAACCAGGGATTGAACTCAGGCCCTTGAGCTTGGTAGTAAGTGCTTATTCTACTGAGCTATCTCTGCCAGCCCCAAGAGAGATAGACAGAGACAGAGAGACAAAGAAAGACAAACAGAGACAGAGAAGAGACAGAGAGACAGAGACAAAGAGACAGAGATGGAGAGATAGAGGGACAGCGACAGAGAGACAGAGAGGGAGGAGAGAGAGACAGAGAGAATCAGGAAGTTAAGAGTCATAGGACAATCAGTGTCTGTGGAGGACAAAAACAATGAGCCAAAAACTTGCTAATAGAATTTATGACCTTGGAAAAAAGGCTTCCCCAGAATGTAGGTGTGTGCATCAAGTCATATTGGTCTCTGGCTCGCATAACTTTGGCCTGTGTTAATTCACCTGCAGCGGTGACAGGTAACACGGAAATGCAGGAGCTTGCCACCATGGACACTCTTGTCTGTCCCCTCAACCTGAGGAATCTCTCCAGATCCAAAGTAGTCTGCTTAGCCACAAAAAGACTCAACTCAGATGTGCGGGGGAGGTAAACACCTAAGAGAAACCCTTAAATCCAGTAAAGAAGGGCTACATCAAATTCCTACTTCCTCTGTTTTCTAGAGAGCTATTCTGAAGCCTAAATTCTCAGTGGAATTAAGCTCCAGTTGCCCGCCACAGTAATCTCCTCACTCGCATGGCTTCCTTTCACCATCTTTTCTCTCTCTTCCGTCTTACTTTTCTGTGCTCTTCCTTATGTTTTCTGAGGTGGCCACCGCGAGAAGTGATTTGCTCCTCAGACTGTCTCATGACCTGCTT